>OZ020263.1:5906179-6158102 GCA_963971285.1 Astropecten irregularis | reverse complement strand
CCTCCTGCGAACGGTCTATCCACTAACCACCTGCGGCCTGGTACGATGGACGGTACGGCCATTCGAAGCTCCTAGGCAACTGCATTAATCATCGCGGGCCAGATCCACGAACCGGTTGGCATTGCCTCATTGTCTAGACCTTAGAGGGAAAGTCCCCCTTTAATGCCGGAAAGAAGCGCACCTCGGCCTGCTCCGATTTTATAGCCGCTTTCACTGAGCCAGTCCGATGCACGGGTTCCCTTCCCTGGCGTTTGGATGCCGCGACCGCCTGTACTCAACTACAATGAAGACAAATACCGTGTCCCCTCTGAGTCCACAGTGTATGCTGCCAAGTAAAGTTGACGCTTGCAAAATTGCAGGCCTTGTCTCTCCAATGGGCCGCTCCGGACATATACAAACATCGTGGATTTGGATCTTCCCTCTTGAGGCCTGGCCTATTGACGATGACATCCGGGTTACGAACGAACGCGTCACAGCTTGACCAAACAGCCTCGTTCCTCCTATTGTATGGGGAGCCCCTAAAATTCCGGCCCAGCCTCTCCAGCCTAGGTTTCGTTCCCGTGAGCTGCGTGAAGAAGAGACCAACATAGATACACTAGATCGGTAGGCCTAATGATACTGACTACCGTCGGGCGCCCGCCACTCCAAACGACATCAGAAGCGTCTACATCCGATCATGGTGATGTCCATACCGCCCTGACAGTCTGGCCCACTTGGTCCTTGAAACGTCGATGTTGAAAGAGGGGAATCGACATGATATGCCAGCTTACATCGTGGTAGCTCTCCGCGCGGCCTGCCGGACACTATATCTTGAAAACCGAAATCGTTGATTCCTGTATGGAGAGCCACAGCATCTGGCCTCCTCACCCTGCAGGCAGACACCTAGGTCCCTCAAGCTTCCTTCAAACTAGCACCTCCTTCACCTCGAAATGGACTTTGACTGCGCGAATGGCTTTCAAGCGCTCCGCATTGCAAACGGCTATGCTGTACGTGCAGGAAACGCTGTATAAACGGCCTTAGCACCAGCCACCATCAGACCCCACGTGAAGCCCGTCGACCACCAAACTCCCTCTGGACGAACACCCAAAGAGAGGGGACTTATATGGCGGACAATAAATCTGCGGAGAACAACTGCCTGGAAGGCCCATCAGCCGAGTTGGCGCCCGACGGAACCCAAAACAAACTTCAAAGAGAAATTCTCCCCTGACGTCAAGGAAAATATGAGCTTCAGCACTCTGGCTAAGGCGACAGACATCGCCCTTCAATAAAGCCTCGGAGTCCACGTACACATCCACCTTCTGGTCCCGCAAATGATCTACTACCGCTAGCGAACGATCAATACGAAGCAAATGCTAGCCGATGTCTGTATCTCCGCCGGCCAGTAGACCACCGAAGGAGATATTACGTGTGCGTTCCATCAACTTCGCACCATCCCATTTGAAACCTGACGCGCCTGAGTTCAAGCGCAGCCCTAAATGCCGCTCCAAGTTTCCCGGAGATGAGTCCCGAAAAGCCAACAACAAAGCGCTAAAAGAGTGCCAATCCCTCGCCGCAGCAGACAGCGGCGTAGGCACTTGGCACTTTCCCACGAAACGATGCCTAAGCTTCAGGGCGGCCGTCTGGCTTCCAAAATATGACTTCCTCCAGGACTTGGGCGAAGGACAGCTTCTTCTTCTTATCCAGTCGCAGAGCATATTCCCAAACCCAGATGGATGATCCGCCTCGTACTGACACCTGGAAAGCATCCTGGTCGTGTCTGCATATATGACAGTATGACACACAGCGCACTAGCCGCCCTCATATTGGCCCCTCCATCTTGCATGCTCCCGCTACTACATGTACACTGAATACTGAAAGCTATAATTAAGTGATCACTATTTGTACGCCAACTGTGAGCCTATCTTCCCCCTTCTGCACTACATTCGCCTATAAACCTCGGAGCGCACACCCCTATGATTCAATCATGTGGATAGGCAAAACCCAATTGTGGGACAGCCGTAGGCACTGTTCTTAAAACCAAAAAGCAGCGCGAGTCAATGAAATAAAACCCTGCCAACTCGAGACCACAAAATGTTCTTGATCTTTGGGCCGACGAGATTTATTATTATTTTTTTTTTTAAATACACTGCGCCTTATCCGTACCCATGTCTATTAACTTTGCGATGTTACCAAGCGGCACCCAAGAAAACGGTGTATCCTTGCACCATAAAATAGGGCCTTTCATTGATGCAACCATCATTTGCCATGCGTTTATTTAACCTGCCAAATACTTATTACCTCTTCTTCAAAGCAAAATTATCTTTTCCTTTTCCTTTTTTTATTGTACATGTATTTTGGTTTTGGTTCTGCTTTTCCTTTTTCCCTTGAGCCCCCATGCCCCTCGGAGGACGAAGCGTCAAACCGAGTGTCGGAGGCTTCCCCCGTAATGATCTTGTAAATGAACATCGTAATGCATCCCCTCTGTCTTGGCCTCGGTAAGTTTTGTGCATTCTACAATCGGGCCATTGTAGAGCCGCCTCTCCTTGACGTCCTCGGCGGTCACGGGGGGAGACTCACACGTAATTCCTCAGAAGGGACATGACGCATTCCACATAAGGCTAGTGTCGCAGCCGGTCTCTGTGCATGCTTTGGTACCCCAGCCATCTCAACCTGTGGACCTCCAGAGCAGATTCGGCCCGCAATTAAATAAATATTACACACTGACTCATTGATTCTCTCCCGGTACCGTACCGGTACCCTTCTTTATTGAAATCTGCACAATTTTAATACGCTTTGCATACTTCTTTTCTTTTTTTTCTTCTTTTCTTTTTTTTTTTCTTCTTTTCTTTTCTTTTTTTTTTCTTCCCCTTTAAGGGCCTTCCCTTAAAATACGTGATGCAGCGAGCCACATCCAATCATACCGTACCCCTTGGACTTAACACCCCCATGGAATACACCCTCTGACTAACCCCTGTATTAAATTCCATAGTACACATTTAGCCACCTGCCCGGGCCTAAACCCCTTAAAATACACCGAGGGATATTCCCTCGACCGCAGGACACACTCAAATTCAATTTTTAGACCCCCTTAATTTTCCTCCGAGGATATCCCCTCAGCAGGGCACACTACACATTCCTGCCCGGGGCTACTACCCCGTAAAATCCACCGAGGGACAATACCCTCCGCAGGACACACTCCTGCCCGGGGCTTAGCCCCTGAAAATATACCGAGGGACAATACCCTCCGCAGGACACACTCCTGCCCGGGGCTAAACCCCTGAAAATACACCGAGGGGCACACTGTGCCCTCCGCAGGACACACTCCTGCCCGGGGCTAAACCCCTTAAAATCCACCGAGGTGCATACTGTACCCTCCGCAGGACACACTCCTGCCCGGGGCTAAACCCCTGAAAATCCACCGAGGTGCATACTGTACCCTCCGCAGGACACACTCCTGCCCGTGGCTAAACCCCTGAAAATCCACCGAGGTGCATACTGTGCCCACCGCAGGACACACACCTGCCCGGGGCTAAACCCCTGAAAATCCACCGAGGGGCATACTGTGCCCTCCGCAGGATACACTCCTGCTAAACCCCTGGAAAAAACCCCCGAGGGGCATACCCTCCGCAGGACACACTCCTGCCTAGGGCTAAACCCCTGTAAATTCCACCGAGGGACACGCCCTCCGCAGTACACACTGCAATCTCCTACTCAGGGTGAACCCCCTGCAAATTTCACCGAGGGATACGCCCTCCGCAGTACACACTGCAATCTCCTGCTCAGGGTGAACCCCCTGCAAATTTCACCGAGGACACGCCCTCCGCAGACCACACTGCAACTCCCTGCTCAGGACAAACGGCCAGTAAATTCCACCAACGGACATGCCCTCCGCAGCACACACTGTAATTCCCTGCTCAGGACTAACGGCCAGTAAATTTTACCGAGGGACACGCCCTCCGCAGTAGACTCTGCAATTCCCTGCTCAGGACAAACGGCCAGTAAATTCCACCGACGGGGGGCATACTTTGCCCTCCGCAGGATACACTCCTGCTTAACCCCTGGAAAAAAACCCCGAGGGGCATACCCTCCGCAGGACACACTCCTGCCTAGGGCTAAACCCCTGTAAATTCCACCGAGGGACACGCCCTCCGCAGTACACACTGCAATCTCCTGCTCAGGGTGAACCCCCTGCAAATTTCACCGAGGGACACGCCCTCCGCAGACCACACTGCAACTCCCTGCTCAGGACAAACGGCCAGTAAATTCCACCGACGGACATGCCCTCCGCAGCACACACTGTAATTCCCTGCTCAGGACTTACGGCCAGTAAATTTTACCGAGGGACACGCCCTCCGCAGTAGACTCTGCAATTCCCTGCTCAGGACAAACGGCCAGTAAATTCCACCGACGGGCACGCCCTCCGCAATACACTCTGCAATTCAGTCCTGCTCATGGCTAACCCCCTGCAAATCCACCGAGGGACACGCCCTCCGCAGTAGACACTGCAATTTCCTGCTCAGGGCTAACGCCCTACAAATTCCACCGACGACACGCCCCCCGCAGTAGACACTACAATTCCCAGCTCAGGGCTAACACCCTGTAAATGCCACCGAAGGATACGCCCTCCGCAGTACACACTGCAATTTCCCGCCCTGGGGTAAACCCACATAAATACTCCAAGGGATATTCACTCCGCAGTTCAAACTGCAAATTCCCTGCTCGGGGCCAAACCCATGTCAATTCCACCGAGTGATACTCCCTCTGCAGGTCACCTCGCCGCCTCATACGTGGGGCCCACACCCGGAAGGGCTAAACACACTGGAGCTGGCCTTTTTTTTTTTTTTTTTTTTTTCCTCTGCCGCTCCTACGATTCCTGCAAGACGCGGCAGCGCCACAAAATGGCTGATGGGTGAATCTACGGCCTTTATATACAAGGTACGCCCACCGGGAACCTCGCTGACACATCAAGCTACTGCCCTTCATCCAGGCCTCACATGCCTGCAGCTGTATATATTCATGCTTTGCCCCGTTCATACATACCGCTGAGCCGCACCGGGGCTTGCCACCTACGGCTGTTTCTGGCCATTGGGGCCTTTCCCCCGTTGGCATAACGTCATGCCGTATTAGGCCAACGCTCTATCCACTGGCTCTACTCCAATTTCCAAACCGCTACCCTTCTCCCTCTTGAATCATATCCTTAAAGCGCCCTCAACTTGATCCCTGAATGTTCTGTCTTTCTTGTACAAACTGGCAACAACCTAGACGAACACCGGCATCCGTTACAGGAACGTGACTATGACGTGACGTGCTCCGGGTACTACTGGCGCATCCATCCCTTCATGGCGGCGTCTTTCCTTGGGCGCTTTCCCCTTCTCTTGCTTGCCTCCACTTGGGGCAAGGCTAAGGTGCGCCCCTGCCACGCCTTCGTCCAACCCCAGTACTGACTCACATCATCCCACTGCCCTAGACGCAAGACCTGAGAACCTCAATGTTCGTCGATATCTTTAGCGCATAGAAAGCCATTTCTTGGAGCATTAACCGGCTCGCTGACATCGCCATAGGCCCCAGCGTCCTCCTAGATAACCGGACAGTAAACACGAACAACACAAAACCCCAAATAATGTGAAAATGCACATGCGTCCCACAATATGGCTACACACCTATGTGCTTATACAGACACCCATATATGTATGTGCCTTCAATACGAGTGCAAAAACCCTGAAAATGTGCCACAGTGCCGGATCCAAATTTAATCAGCACCCTTCTATGATTAGGCCTACTCATAATAATTATAGGGTTTACTCAGTGCATGTCACCACATCCTGGAAGCCCTAAAGCTCTAAAGGCTATGAGCAATGTCAGACCTAAGGTTAGACCGATGTAAGAGGAAGACAAAACTTTCTCTGTCCTGGGCAAATCCCACCCAGCGATAAGACATACCACTACAATAATAATAATAATAATGATTACATTTATAGAGCTCAATACCATTTTTATTCTAAGCGCAACTTATTATCATCCCTGGTCATCAAGCCCCCTAGCCCTGAACCTTCTTGAAACCGTCTCCTTATACACCTGAAATCATTCTAAATACGAGCGGCCAGAACGCCACCATGTATGCCTCGCTAATGAGCCCAAAATATCTACTTCATTCTTTCATGATCATTTCACATAATAATCCGGAGGCGGGTTTAATTTATCTTCTGAACCAGGTTCCAATATACACACTGTATCTTATTTCATGTAATTTGCTATTAACAAATACCATCCATTACCTCTGGTACGCCAGAGGTCAATAAAGGTTAGGACTGACCTTCATAACATTGCATAATTTATGCAATCCGATCCCTGGCGAACTGGTCCATTGAATGTGTAGGCTAACACAATGGCCACTCTCATTATGTGGTGGAATGCTCCTGACCTGAGAGGCATGGGCGCGCACTCAACCGTTAATAATATGCCGCGATCTGCCCCATATACAATACAATGCCCAAATGGCGCATCTATTGTTCACCAATGCAGGGCTTCATACCCCGTGCAACCCATGCACCCGGCCAACACTGCCCGACCGCCAGCCCCCTTGGCTTGATTTCCGACGATCTTCGACTTTGCAAGATTTCCATGAAAGATTCCAACAAAATAATTTGCAGCCACATGTATTTTTATGCCAGCAATTCAGTTGGTGTCCACGGACACAAACACAAAGTCTAACTCATGAACCTCCCCTATAGGAGAGTAAGGGGCGGGGCATATCCCAATCGCCGAAGACCCTTAAATTCTCACCATAAAAACAGGACAAAACGCTTTTACCTTGCATTTCCCGAGCTCTAATGGTAATGAACACCTTCAAATCAACTGTACCATATCGCCTTCCCATTCCTTGAAGAAATGAAGGTCCTTTCCGTGCTCACCAGGTAAAAAGCA
Source organism: Astropecten irregularis (assembly GCA_963971285.1). Lineage (NCBI taxonomy): Eukaryota > Metazoa > Echinodermata > Asteroidea > Paxillosida > Astropectinidae > Astropecten > Astropecten irregularis. The sequence goes on along the minus strand of OZ020263.1, from coordinate 6,151,199 downwards.
CACCCAGCTACGGGGGATCCAGAATCACGACTGATGAATAATCAGTCGCCCTCAACGTCCACACCGATGCAAATAGTAAACTATTTGCATCGCTGTATATTTCTCGGGCTCTGGATTCTACATGGATTGAGGTATGGGTTGAAAGGATTTCGGTTCCGGGCACCCACCAAACTGCGCGTCTCCTCAAAGTAACCCCCCTAAACCACCCCATCTCTCACTCCCATTCCTTATCCGCTCTCTCTTCTATAAGCTGTGAAGACCTGTTGTTATTTCTCAGCCGTCAGTTTATTCCTGGCCATGGGGCTTTAGACTTCGTACCCGATATACTGTAGGCTTGTCTGGACTGCTGCGAATCCGATCTAGTGGCTTTAAAGCCACAACTCGAGGACGGCAGAAAACGCCAGCAGCAAAGCCCGCCGCCGAAGTATATCCGCTTCCATTTTAATTACGACTCCATCGCGGGGCACTTCATCTGTGCCATGTTTCCTCGTTGTCCGTTGAAACTCGACATAGTGCTTTAATATTCAGCATGCTGTCCGCCTACAGTGGCTTAAGACTCCCTGCTCAGCTCCTAGAACCCCCAATGCGGGAACCTTCCCAGCCTCGCCCCCAAGTCCTCACGGGGCTCGGCCGCTCTGGTCCAAAGAAATAGAAAATGCCGTTCCAAGTCGGTCGACAAAGTTGCCTCCCGCGAACGGTCTATTTGCATCGGTGTGGACGTTGAGGGCGACTGATTATTCATCAGTCGTGATTCTGGAGATTCTGAGGATGAGGTGGAAGTGGAAGCTGCGATGTACACGCTGCGCTATTTTGGTTTGCAGGGGAGATTTTTCTCCTTTTACCCCGCCCAACCCTCCCCTGATCGGAATATAGTTGCTGTAAATAGGGCTGGTTTCTACACCGAAATCCTTTCAACCCATACCTCAATCCATGTAGAATCCAGAGCCCGAGAAATATACAGCAATGCAAATAGTTTACTGTTTATTTCATCCTCTGACTAGTGTCAGTAATGTAAATTAAGTAAATTAATGTAAGACAATATTTACTGTGATTAAACTTCTATAACAACGAAAAATTTACCCTTGATCAATTTTGGGGAATGGCCCATGGATACATAAGTTTATGCGGTCTCTCAGATAGTTGCTACAACCAGCAAAAATACACGGTGAGGTAGTTTTCTAATTATATTCTATATTTTACAATTGTTTGACAACAACCTGTGATATGTCAATGGTAAATGTCGAAAACATGCAATTTTGTGTTCCCTGAATGTCCTTTGCTGCAGAAAATTTAGCCTTCCGAAAATTCAGCACTCTGAAATGATTCCTTGAATGTTTTATTTTTTTTCAAGATGTAAAACCTTTTACAAATTATAAACACAATTAAAGATTCAAATTAACTTTCAAATCGATTTAATTTCGAAACCATCAAAAGTGGTGAGATGAAAGCAAGTATTAAACTTTTGCTTACCATGTAAACGTTCTGAGCGCATAATTAGTTTGATTTGAAAAATTGATCAAGACCTAATTTTGAAAATGTGGAGGAAAAAAACGATATTGACGAGAACGTTCAAACTCGACGCGAGCGCAGACCAGAGACTTACTGTTTATTATTCTGTTATGTCCTAATAAAAGGAGAATGAAAAACAATGGGAAATGGATAGTATACAGTAGACACTCACCTTACCTGTAGAGGAAACCACACACAGTAGCCTATATTTGCACTGTATTTCGTTGTAAAATGGAACAAAATTGCACATGCACCTATCGGGAAAAATTGCCTTACAATCTTAAGTGCCCAGCAAATTTCCCATGAATAATGTATGATAGCCTATTGTGTGGGCCTGTTTGTGAAGTGACTGGAAAATTAGTTATGCTCAGTGAATCTCCGCGGGGTGCAAGCCGGCACGTGCCTGGTGGTAAGGTCTGTAACTCCATAATATAACAATAGACTACTCTAGGCATTAGAATCTGTAATAAACTGATGACAGTTGCATGTATGTAAAATCTTACATTCATTTATTGCTATTTAATTATGGACATGGTCCAATATGAGGGCTCATCATGACTCTATTCTATGTCTAGGCTTATAGGCTTCATACAGTGAATGTCAATGTATGCTGAATACAAACGACAATACATTGAATTGATTGAAACTTCTTTTACGGTCATGAGATAATACACATGAACTGCTGATTTTTACTATTTCCAAAGGTTTAACACCCCTTTGTAAGTTTATAATAGCACAGTAATACTAGTTTTGCTAAACATGTATATCCCTCGCTGGGGATCTAGGATCCAAGCCGCTTATGCTTAGCCGGGAGGGGGTAGGCCTATACGTAGAATGTATTGATCCCAAGATCGGGGAGCAATCAGTGAAGAAACAAGGACAGACTCAGGATTTGTGGTTCTCTGTCTTTATTCCCAGGACTTGCCCCCAAATATATATCCCCAGAAATAATACATCAATGTTATTGGTCATGAATATTTATGATTTTGGTGGGAAGATAGATAATAATTTTATGCAAAATAGGCTTGCCCTTCACCGACGTAGATGAGCAATGCATACTCAGTGCTTGTTGAGTGCACATGAAAAAAATCATGTGCTGGCTCAGGTGGGATTCGAACCCCCTGCTTACTAATGCAGATGTCATATACCGCTAGGCCACCGAGCTAGCTTGGGGTCAATGTTATTGGTGATATCCCCATGGTGCCATTCAGATTGGTTGGGTAAACAAATGATGTAATGCAATATACGTGATAAGACTTGATATTGAGGATACTTAAAAAAGCCTCCTGCGATGTCATGAAATAAGCATGATGATAACCAAAAACTTAATAAGTCGTCACCATTCTCAATGGAATGTCATTGTATACTAACCACTTGTACATGTTGTAAAATGCAGGCATATTTCAGTCATAGGTGAGCCCCCTATATCAATAATGGTTACAATAAGGCCCTATAAAGAAACTGACGATGTTGCCGAAGGAATTTAAGTGATATTAATTCTGCCCCCATGACCCAGGGCCTGCACGAAAGCAACGGTACGCATTAGCTACAATGCTTCATATACATATTACGGTCCTTGGGTATAGCATACGCTCTGTGCAGTGTGATGCTGATATCGTGCACAGCACCGCACGGCACACGGCCTACGTATAATGTACTACACACAACGTACGGAAACGATGGCTTAAAAATAGGCTGTATGACTAGCCGAAACTAGCGAAGAATCATGGCCATTTTCTGAGTCAACCATTAAATTTACCCTTTGTAAATCACACCAGTGGAATCAGTATACAATAACACTGCCCTTCAACTACAGAATATACTGGGAAACTAATTATTATAACCAACAAATTAAATAAATGCGTTCCTCATCGTGAATTCTTGACGCAATGTTCCCGGAACCACCGGTAGGTGGCGCTGCACACGACTAGGGCTTTATCGGAACACTCTTAATTACTTTCGTAGAAAAAAACAGGTAATGACCAAAAATGCCCCAGATATGTATGTTGTACCGAACATTTTGACATTGTATTGCATGGAACGCCTTGGAATTGTTTCAAGAGGGTTGGAAACGCTGAAAAACATACGAAACAGTATATATCTGAGCCAAAAAGTGAATTTTATTACTTTATTTAAATGACCTGTGACGTCACAACGAACGTCATCTTCGGCAGGTCTTCGGAAGCAACGTTTTCGGAAGCATTCGGATGCTCGGAAATGTGCAAATGCAAATGGGAAAGAATTCCACTGATCACCATTACGGAAAAAAGGATTATATCCTCCAAGAGTTAAATTATTGGATACAAATTATGATAAACCTCAATCTCAGGTGTGGAAAACTTGAGAAAAGTGAGTTTTACAGGGTTCTTTTACCTACAAACTGTACAAAGCCAGTTTGCTCAAAACGCCCTCTGTTGGTTCTATAGAGTTGTGCACAAATTATGGTCATCAGTGGAATTATTTCCGATAGGGCCTATTAGACTAAACAACGGTGCCACATAAATGATCCAATTCCTATTATAAAATGTCACATTTTTCTGATAGGAAATTGGGGCGCAACCTCATGTTTAAAAAAAGTGTGATGCTTAACTTAAGAGCCCTGTTAAAAATAGGTTTGTGAGAAAATGCATTATTTAAAAACACAGAAAATTAATTAAATTTAACAGGATTTTTTTTTATATGAAACTGGTATATTCTGTTCATCAATATACCATCAAGGTCCAAATTATGGAGAGCTGCGTTGCCAATTTGAACTTGCATAAATTTCCTTGTCCAGAAGCCAAGGTATATGTGCCATGATTTCTGACACTCCATTGATTTATGCTACCCAGGCCCCCAGAATCGCTAAAAACATGCAAAAATTATTTTGTGGCTTGTGTATGTTCCATTTTAGAAGAAATGCCGGCATTTCCCGAATTTACACTCCACTCCATTGACTGCCGTTCATTTCGTCACGTCAATGGCTGGAGTCTAATATCTACGCCATTGAATTTGTACACACTAGAGTCGTGCGCACGGGAGCACACGGACGGAATGGAGTCCAATTTAACGATATGGCTGAAATGGCCCGTTTTTATCAGGGCGTTGCCTTCAAAAACTCTGAAAATAAGTCCTGGATGTGTCCATGCACACATTTTCTTTTTTGAGTTCTGAGCAGTCAAATGACACTTGTTTGGGAAAATAAATGGTGGCAACTTAAGAATTTGCCAACTGCATTGATGAGGTATTATTTTATTTTGCATGGCATGTTTTTATTCAGCATTTTTTCATGTGTGTCCGAATCATGGACAGGGTGTCCGAATCATAGCAAAAACTTTCAGGTTATTTTCAAGTCAATTTCATTTCAAGTACACAACAAACTTTCATAAAATATCAACCTGGATAAAATTGCTTAAGTGTCCGAATCCGTGGCACATTTACCCTACGTGTTCATCTCGTACCAAATTCAGCAGCCTGTCATGCTTAGAGAAAATGTTGATTTATAACGCCAAAGTATACTCAAATATCGGGAAATTTCGGTTCATTAATTTACACCGTACAGTAAATACGCATGCATCTGGTGCAGAATTCTGATGTTCACATTGCCCTTATAGGTACACTCTCCAGGGGAGTGTACCTATAAGGGCATCCCAATACTGCCACGACACTTCCCCCTATACTCCTCTCGAGAGGTTGTTCCCTTGCTCCCATACTTGCTTCAATTATGAGTGATGACATACATAATTATGTCAATGAAGCAATCGCCATTGCGAGGGGAGTATACCTCCTGCTGGATCATACATGTACTCCTCCACAAATGCTTCACGTTTGGACCCTCATTGATCCTCAAAAAAATAATTATCTTAAATACTGTATGTATACTTCGGAGGTCAACAGACTTTTCCCAAATAGAAACGTTACTCTTATATGTCAGGGCACTCAACACACGGTCCATGGTGTCATTGTCTTTTATTGGTCACTGGCGGGGAGGAATATCTTATCCACATTCTTACCATCTTGCATATCCTTCACCTCAAGAACACCATGTAAACGTTTGTTTTAAGCACAATTCCAACATGTACAAAAAAAACCAAGGGCCCTAGGAAGTTATTTAGAATTTTCATTATTGTTGAGATATCCACGCATAATAGGATTTGCATATGTCTATACCCATCATGCTTCCAACCCCCCCCCCCCCCCCTCTTCCAGGATGCGCCACAACATCTATAAAATGTACAGGTAGCCCCTTTCATCTGGCAAGACGCAACACATAGCATCTATCTCTAGTTCCGAAAAACTCTGGATCTGTTTGGCTTGTGCACAACACTCGGAGAGACCGCGTCACTATTCAACTTGTGTATCCATGGGCCATTCATAATGTTGATCAAGGGTAAAAAAAAAATGCCTAATGCTATACTGAGTTTAACCAAATGAATTTTTGTCTTATATTTATATTCATATTAATCAGTGGATGATATAAACACTAAATGGGGGTAAACGTGAGGAGCAATCATGGCCCTATTTGTTGTTTGGCTTAGGGATACTGGCGGTGCCCGTTGTGATGCGTGTAGAGCAAATAATATGCGCTTAAAGGGACAGTAGAAACTGAACCTTAAAGGGACGTGACAATAATCCATTTCACCACATTGGAAGAGGTCATCAGAAATGTTGACAGAGAGGCAGTGAAGCAATATAATTAATAAACTAATCAAAAGTCGTATTTGCATAAATATATTTATGACCATTATGCAAGCCCGATTTATACATTATGTTGCAGATCAAGGTATTTCATTATAAATGTACCTTTATCCACAGTGTTATTCTTTTGGGGGCCATGGTTCTATCAGAACGGATTTGTATCTGTTTTTAATGAAAATATTCATAAAATCTAGGACAATAATGTAGGACATCATAATATAACCAGGGGATATTTTGTATGAGACATGCAGCTCCCCTGCTGAGGGATAGAGTGGTTTCCATGGCAAAGTCATGTAACAAATCTCTCAAGGACAGGTTACCATGGCAATACCGTCCTTATACAATGAACATTAGTGGTGTGTAGATGCATTCAGCGTTGCTTGGTTACAGACACCTTCATGCGACTACAATTTCTTTTCAACTTTAAGGATTTGGAAAGAGACAGCTATGGTGACGATGAACAAAGGAAAAGAATTTCAACAATTTGCGAAGGGTTTCATGTTTATGGGTGCCCATACAGTCAGTAGTTAGTAGGGATGCGTTGGTAATTGCGGGATGGGGGTGTTGGTTTTGCTTTGTTTGTCACCTAGCTGGTCCAAAATTTCATAGCGACGCTATTGTAACGATTGCTAACGGTTAGTAATCCTTCTCTACTTACAGAGTAAGGGTTTAGGATCGGTTAGGGATGAAATCTGAGGCTATGACGTTCATAGTAGAACCAATAATTATTTGCATGATAACGCATAAGCTGCAATACCAAGAATTTAGATTAAAGGCATTGCATACGTTTGGTAATGACTCTGAAAATTTATGGCAATAAAAACTTACTTGGTGAGAAGTACAGCTGCTTTGGATAGTATAATTCATATTGAGAAACGTTCAATTCGAAGTACCGCGGTTATGGAAAAATATGTCACTTTTTATCTCCAAAAATTATGATTCTGAGAAGCGTTATGGCCGTAACGCTTCTCAGCTATTGACTAACTGTTCTCTGGCGTGAAATAACCGCTCTAGTTTGTCGCCAAAATCTCAAAAACGCTACCACCTTTTGAATTGAAACTTTCACATGTTAGTTTTATGGTATATATATTCAATTATATTGGTTTGAAACAAACAGTAGGCTCAAATTACCAAACGTTTGCAATCCCTTTAAAGGTAGTATCATACTTTGGTTTGAGACCAAAATAAAATATGTTTACAGATTGACGTATACATTTCAGGGTATGAAGATGATGCTAGTAGAAACCTACCGTTAAAATGTCCCCCCTGAAACGGTATATTTATCCAGAAATTAATAAAACAACGACCGAAAATCGTTTTGATCTTTTAAAAGATTAAAAATAAAAGAGTAATTGAAAAGTGAACAAAGAAAAATTGACTGGAGCGGGATTCGAACCGGCGACCTCCTGAATACCGTACAGGCGCTCTAATTAATTTTAATTAATTAAAAAGCCGTATCCTCTTTGAGTGATCCCCCATGTACCGTTCCCAGGTTGCAGCATTGTTGCGTGTATCATTGAAACGATCCCTGGGGTGTGGCGGTGTGTGCGTGGTTTCAAGGCTTCTGACTGCCAAACGAACAAAGATGGTTGACAATTGGGGTCACCACCAACATAGGGCTGGATGGCTCAGTTGGTAGAGCGCCTGTACGGTATTCAGGAGGTCGCCGGTTGGAATCCCGCTCCAGTCAATTTTTCTTTGTTAACTTTTCAATGACTTAAAATAACTCAGTCAGTTTCCCTTGTGGTTATTTCACGAAAAATAAAAGAGAACACACTTAACAAATACTGTGACTGTTTTTTAACGTTTTTCTCAAAACATGGGCACCGTATGGGACTGCAATTTTCACAGAGGACTGCTACTGTATTTCGAATCTGTATTTCTCTGATAAAAACTAAAGTATGATATAACATATATATTGCACTATTAAACGAAATAAACACGTTAATGAGCAGCTCTATGGAATGAATATTGACCATTAAGCACAAAATCATGCATGTTTAAGCAACCTCTATGTAACTAGCTGTGGTTGCTCAGTGTTTTTTTTAGTTTGTGTGCAATTTGTTGGTTGGTTGGTTTGTTTATATTTCATGGTTATCGGTTGATATTAATTGGTACATGGTTTATTCAGTTCTTGAATGCTTGGTTGGTTATATATTGAAATATATATATTTAAACCATCAATTGTCTATCAACCTAAGAATGAAATAGTGCATTGCCAATATACAATTGCCAATAATACAGCTGAAAATGCACATTCATGGGAAAAAATATCAAGGAAGATACAGTAATATTCATCTGTGACATTTTCAGTTCCGTACGGTGCCCAATTTTTGAGAAAACAGCGAAAAACGCCCACAGTATTTTCAGATCTTTTCTCCGTTACTTTTGATCTTTAAAAGATCAATTGTTTTTGATCATTAGTTTTACTGGATAAATACAGCATTTCAGACAGAAACATTTTAACGACATGTTTCTACCATCATCATCTTGATACCCTTTAAGTTTGAGACCTTCCTGTTGTAAGCCTATTAGCTGAATCCGTATAAAGGGATGTTTATAGTTTACCTAACTGAAAATTCATATCAGTGAATATACATTCTTGTTTGGCAACCGGCCTCAGATAACTGAGATATCCTTAGATGTAATAGATGTACTACGAGGGCTAGGAGACTGAGCAGCGTCATGCATGACTTTAACAACCGAAGATATTTCCACCAAGTTTTGAAGTAGAAAACTGTGACAACAAGTCACCTTGTTTCTTTTATATTTTTTTTTCAAAGAATGTTGAAAAAATGAGGGAAATTTTGGGTGGGGTGATTAAAATGCCCCCGGCCAAAAATACGTGAAAAGCGGAATATGAACAACCCGAGGATTGACGTCTATGTTGGGCATATTGGTTTGTTGGTTTTGTTTTGTGGTGGACTTGTTTGTTTGTTGTTGGTTGCTATAGTTATTTACTTGGATTTGTCTAATTGTGGGAGTTGTGACTGTTGGTAAGAAGACAATAAATAAAGAATAAAAAGTGGTTTATTCTGAACTCCAACTGTACAGAAATAAATAAAACAATTGAACAGTAAACAGCCTACTGTATCACGTACGTGCAGTTTAATACGATACAGTCTCCCGCCATTTCCAGCAGTTTAAATTTTCAATAATTCAAGTCACCTTGTTGGTGTCAAATCTGGGCCAATTTTGATTTAATATTATAGTATATTTATCATTATCGCTTCTGTGGTCTGACTTTCCTTGGCGGTCTGCTTAAAGGTAACAATAGACCAATTATAGACTAATTACTGCAGTTGGCCGCGTGGGTTAAAGGCATTGCATACGTGTGGTAATGACTCTGAAAATTTAGGGCAATAAAAACTTACTTGGTGAGAAGTACAGCTGCTTTGGATAGTATAATGCATATTGAGAAACGTTCATTATGTCACTTGTTATCTCCAAAAAATATGAATCTGAGAAGCGTTATGGCCGTAACGCTACTCAGCTATTGACTTACTGTTCTCTGGCATGAAATAACCGCTCTAGTTTGTCGCCAACATCTCGAAAACGCTACCACATTTTGAATTGAAACTTTCACAGGTTAGTTTTATGGTATATATATATACAATTATATTGGTTTGAAACAAACAGTAGGCTCAAATTACCACACGTATGCAATCCCTTTAATATAGCAATTCTATTCATTATGTGGGTTATGGTAGCTCTATAAGCTCAACGTGATTAATAATAATAATTTATTGTATTTATATTGCGCCCTTTCCAGGCACAGCCTGTTCAAAAGCGCAGTACAAGATTAAAAATTCAGATTAAGCTTAAAAATACAACAAGAAGTGAAAACCAAATAAAACATGATAAAACCCGACTACATCTGAAAGGCAGCTCTAAACAAGTGTGTCTTAACTTGAGTTTTAAAATTATCCAGAGATGAAATTTGACGGATTGTAACTGGTAATGAATTCCACAAGGTGGGAGATGCTACACTAAAAGCCCGCTGTCCGAGTTTGTTTGTTTTACCCTTAGGATAGCTTAGTAATATAGTGTTGTTTGATCTTAATGAATAGTTAGAATTTGTTTTGATGTTTAACAAATCAGTAAGGTATTGTGGAGCCATACCGTGGATAGCTTTAAATGTCAAGAGGAGCAATTTAAATTGAATCCTAAAAGAAACAGGTAGCCAGTGCAACTGGCAAAGAATAGGTGTCATGTGGTTCCATCTAGTAGCACCGGTTATAAGTCGGGCTGCTGTATTCTGAACTCTCTGTAACTTAATGAGTTGCGAATTCGGTAAACCATAAAATAAACTATTGCAGTAGTCTAAACGACTCGTGATAAAAGCATGTATTAAAATAGTAAGATTTGTGGACGTCAAGTATTTACGTATTCGCCTAATATTATGAATGTGGAAAAGTCCCGCTTTACAAACATTACTAATATGTTAAGCCATAGTTAGCTTAGAGTCAAACATGGTACCGAGATTCCTTGCATACAGAGATGGAGAGATATTGACGCTGCCGACATTTAAATTGAATTTGGATATTTTAGATAACTGCTGTTGGGTACCGATAAACATAAATTCAGTTTTTGAATCATTTATCATTAATTTATCCTGAATCATCCATTGACGTATATGACGTATACATTCCTCCATCTTGTATATGGGTTGTTGTTGATTAGCAACACTACAAGGATTAAATGATAAATACAGCTGAGTGTCGTCTGCATAACAGTGAATATTTGGAAAATGATGCTCAACAATTTCAAACAATTTAGAAGAGTATATGATGAAAAGTAACGGTCCCAAACAAGAACCCTGTGGGACACCACAATTAACATGAAATTTGTCAGACACAGCACCACGCAATATAACACGTTGACCCCTCTCGTTTAAGTAAGAACGGAACCAATCCAAAACAGTACCAGATATTCCGATTTTAGACTGAAGTCGATCTAGTAAGATGACATGATCGACAGTGTCAAATGCGGCACTAAGGTCTAAAAGTACTAACAAAGTAACCTGTTGGGAATTCATATTCATTAGGATGTCATTTTGTACTTTCAGCAGAGCAGTCTCAGTGCTATTATTCTTCCTGTATGCAGACTGCATAGAATGATACAATGCATGAGTAGTCATATGATTGTGAAGCTGATTAAACACAACTCTTTCAGTTAATTTGGAAAAGTATTTCAGGTTACTAATAGGCCGATAATTCTGATATTCAGCAGGTTTTATATTATCCTTTTTGATCAAAGGGGTAATAACAGCTTCCTTCCAGTATGAGGGAAACGTACCCGATTCTAAAGAGGAATTAATAATGTTTGTTAGAATAGGTAGCAAGACGTTAATACAGCCTACAACAAGCTGTGTTGGCATAGGATCCAGTATGCTTGATTTTTTAGAACCTTCATTTATGAGACGTTTAACATCATGCTCAGCTATTACTGAGAATTTATCAAGTTGAACAGTGAACATCCTCTGTTCAGCATCAACAATGGCGATGTTTTCTAAGGCAGCTAGGTTGTCTAATTTAAGATGGATATTTGTGATCTTATCAATGAAAAAACTGGCAATATTGTTAGCAAAGTCCTGGTGATTCACATTCAATGCGTCAGAGATATTATTTTGAGGCTTTAGTAATCTATTAATGCAAGAAAAAAGGTTTTTGGAATTCGATCTTTTTTCATTAATAAGATGGTTGGTGTTATTTCTCAGTCTACGAAAACTTACTAAATCAGCCATATTGCCTGTAAGCCTCCATTTTCGCTCTGCTTTACGGCGTAGCTTTTTAGAGGATTTTATATCAGCGTTAAACCAGGGAACTAACAATGTTAGTGGCCTAACATTGACAGCTTTTGTTATGAGAGGTGCATGATGATCTAATGCTTCAGTAAGAGTTTGATTGTAACACCGGGCTAGGTCGTCCAGATTGTCAGGTGGATTTAGACAAAGGGGAGTATTAGCCAGGTCGTCCATTAGCAAATTACATTGAACAGATTTGATTTTCCTGAATTGAAAATATTCTACAAGGATGTACAGGTTTACCGTACTTAAGTTTACATATAATAGAAAAATGATCAGAAAACAAATAGTCGGTTTTTGGCAAGTCCTGTAATATTTCCTCGCACTCTCGAGTGATGATTAAATCCAAAATATGACCTTTTTCATGTGTAGGGCTGTTCACATGTTGTTGAAGGCCCAATGATTCCAAGATATCCATAAAACGTATAGCATCATAATTGTTAACGTCATCCAAATGAATATTAAAATCACCAGTGATAAAAAGAGGCTCTGATGACAATATAATTGACTCCAGATACTCACTAAATTCCTTAAGGAATTCTGTGGTTGTAACCGGATGAACTGAGGAATATGGTGGTCTATAAACAATGACAAGTCTGATGACAAACGTTCCACTGGACACAATCCATTCCGAGTGTTCAAATGACTTGAAGGTGTTGTTAGAGATCTTTGTAATGTTCATGGTGTTCCTTAGGAGAACAGCTGTTCCACCGCCTTTCCTTCCAGTGCGTGGGCAATCCTTGAGCTGAAATCCCGGTGGAGTTATTTCAAGTTTGTGAGCCGTGTCCATTTCTGTAAACCAGGTTTCAGTTAATGCGAAGATATCTGCTGCACTCGAAGTTACATAATCCACGAAATCAGCAGATTTGCTCTTAACAGATCTGGTATTTAAGCTACAAAGAGTCATGGACATGATGGATGTGGCTGGTGGTGATGGGTGTTGGGCTAGCTGTAATTCCTTCGACAGTGGAATTTGGGCTAAGGTCCGATTTACAGGTCGCAGGTGCTGATGATTTTGGGGGCATCGATGGAAACGGTTGACAATGACGGGAATTCTTCTTTTTCCACCACGCTTTCCCCTTCGACGGTTTATGCCGATAGATTTGAGTACATGCAAAACTTTGCGATTTAACGGTGTAGACTGACGGCGGATTTGAAGAAGTTGAGAGCGTGAATATGTCACTCTGCTGGAATTATTCGTTGAGCCATTCAATTCGTCGTTGTCACGAATATGTGAATTCGATGGGGATGGGCCAGGATTGAGTGAAATATCCATGAAGATAGTCACATCCAAGGGGGGATCGTGACCAGGTACAGCAAAGCATAAATATCCGTGCTTGCCTCTTGTTCAGTTTGTCGAGAAAATCAAATTAAATTTCATGGTCCATTGGCTCACAGCTAGTACCATTCGAGAAGGTTCTCTCTGAGAGCTAATTGCATTCACTAATGGAAATGGACGTGTGTTAATTGCTTGAGGTTGAATAAGGCAAAACGTGAAAACCATTTTTGTATGGTTACTCCATAGGTAGGCTTATACGTTAAACTTATTATACTGAATTGACAGCAAATACAGTCGTGTGGCAATCTGATTGTTTTAACAGAACTTAACATTGGACTTTATAATAACAGACAGTACGGAGGTCCAAGAGTGTCATTCCGTACGCCCCTTTTCTTTCAATCAGAAAAGAAAAATATAGAGAGGGAGAGAGACTCAAAAAGAGAAGAAAAAAGACGGGAAGACAAGTTAATTGGGCAGGTCACGTCAGGCCCGCCGTAACCTGCTAGCTGTGATCGCACACACCCTCCTTTTGTAAAATCAGAATCCGCTCCTAGCTCTTTCACGATTTATTCCTTTAGGAAATTATTAAATATCATATCAATTTGGATTAAACAAAATCACTGTATTGAGGAATATTTTGAAATACTTTTGAAATTTTGTATCAGAAATTACATTCAAAATTCCAATGCAGCAGTACAGGCATTATATATAAAGAAACAGTCATACAGTCCAGAGGTATTAGCGATGATTGGTTGAAAGTTCTGAAGCCATTATTGTGACATCACCCAGCTTTAGACATTACGCCAGTAGAGGGCGGTATAATCAACTTACATTAGCTTCTAATCAAAGAAATATTACGTCTACGGTGGTTGAAGTAGGTATTCAAATCGTAAGCATCATTAGTTGTTAATTTTTACAAATTTTGATACTAAAAGTATTTTCAATCTTGCCGAAATCTGTTTAAACCAAACCTTTAACCGAGCAGTGACGTTTAATCCTATATCAATTGGATTGATTTTCAAAATGGACTCAATATCGGCTGATCGATTTGTTCTGATTTAAAGCAATGTATTAGCTCAAGGCGATAAGCCGTACCCGTATAAGATGATGTAAATCTTTTCCAGTTGAGAAAAATAAATACCCCATTTAAGATGTCACTCTATTGAAGTTATTTATTGCTGCAAACTTCTCACCAACCAAAAATAACGACCTCAATTTATTATATCAAATGCTTAAAGATAAGAGGGCCTGACGTTTCGATCCTTAGTAACATGATCTTTCTCAAAGGCTAAATGCCAATCAGACAATAACTCTACTAAACATTTAATATGACAGAAATACAGCTACATCCATTGTGCCTTGATGGTATTTACTTAGAAATATTAAATATTTAGACTTTTAATTCACTGGTTCATGAACAGAATAGTATTTCGTTAATTCCCAATAGTGAAACTGATTTTCTTGTTTTCGAGATACGGTTATAGAAATTCTTCAATTTGTTTTCCCGGCATGAGTTTGACACGGTAATATGAATTATTCCATTAGAGCGGTGGGTAGGGACGGGTGGTAAGCAAGTGTGAAGCATATATGTACTACTCACTACTAGGAAGAAGACGGATATAGCAGCGTGTTCGGGCTGGTATTCTGCCGAGATCAGACAGGGCAAGTGTGTAGCCCGGCGCACGCTGCTGGCCACGCTGCCGTGCAAGATGATTGATTCATGGTCTTCCAGTTTTATCAAATATAAAACAAATCAAATTAGCCATCATTTAATCTGCGAGGATTTTTATAACTTTTTATTTGCAATGTCTTTGGATCGTGTTTTCCGCAGCAAATGATGCATGCATTCAAATATCGTAATTACCCAAGGCTAGTCTGGTGCCCTTTTCTTGCCCGTCTACCCGTGAAGTCTTATTCCGAGTAATACCCGATAAAGTTATCACCCCACTTGAACCCGCCGCCGCAAACGCGAAACACTTTTGCCGACGCACTTTCTTCAATGGAAGGTGCTATTCGCGGACGATTTGCAATGGAAAAATCGCTATAAATTTGTTGTTTTCCTCCATAATTTTCATCGCTGTAAAATTGTGAGATACGATGATAATCATGCAGTTATCGGTGATTGTCTGTAATTTCGGTTTGAGATCAGGAAATGTTCATTAGGTGTTCGGGTTCAAGCCGAACACCTATTGTAATTGTTCGAGTTTTTTAGGTGTTCGGGTTCCAGCCGAACACCTATTGTTATTGTTCGATTTTTTTTTTTTTTTTGGCTTTTCCGATTTGAATCGGAAAAGGTATTGTTTTTGTTCTGTTTTTTTTTTCTTCTTCTTCTTCTTCTTCTCCTCAATTTGCATTGACTTTGTACACAAATTTTGTCCGCGGCACTTGGGTCATTTTTAAACAGCTGATTTTAACCGAACTTGGTCTGATGGAAGTCCATATAGGGTAGTTGTCTCCCGAAACTTTTCGTCATCATGACGTCATCAGGTGTCACGTGACAGTGTCTTAAAGGGGCAAACTTCAGACATCAATTATGAACGAACCCTAAGTCCGATTGAGTTGAAACTTGGTAGGTATCTAAGTCGGGAAGTGTTATATCGAAAAATTGCAATGACGTCATCATGACGTCATTCCCTGATTTTTTATGATTTATTGAAATTTTGGGTCATTAAAGTTCTTTTAACGATATCTAGTAAACGAAACAAGATATCTTTGAATTTCTTTTTGATAATTCTTCAGCATGCACCATAAATGAACACTGCATAGACAAAAAATCGGTGACGTCATCATGACGTCATAAAAAATGCGATTTTTGTAACGCATAGCAGGAACGGCCAATCACCTTGAAAATTGGTAGGTTGGTAAAATGGAGGTTCGGGATCGTAATTATGAAGTTACGTCAAGACAGCGTCATTTGTTTATTTTTTATGATTTTTTAAAATATTTTTCACGCTAGCCAATTGATTTGTACGTGAAAATATTGGTCATTAAATGCAAGGCGCGGTTGATTTGGTTGATTGCCTGTGTTATATATGCCGCATTTCTTTTCATTTCTTTATCATAGTTGCCAGCGTAAATACTGTTTTGACAAGACAACTACGCATGCGTAACAATCTACCTTTGAAGTAATGCATGAATCGAGCACACGGTTTTGAATGGCGCCCTCTTTTGATTTAAACAAGAAACTGCGGTGGTGTCAGTATGTTATTTAAACATCAACAAAAAATCAACGGTTTGAGATATTAAGTTGTTTCTTTCACCAAACGTGATTGTTAGGCAGGGTCTTTCTTTGTGACACATTGCTTGACCTCTGTGACCTCTACTTCCGGTCAAACAGGAAGTAGCTCCTCATTTAAAAGTGATAAGAGCTATGATCATGATTCTTTCACCAATAGACAATGTTAGGGAAGGTCTTTCATTTGTGACACATTGCTTGACCTCTGTGACCTTTACTTCCGGTCAAACAGGAAGTAGCTCATCAATTAAAAGTGGTAAGAGCTGTGATCATGATTCTTTCACCAATAGACAATGTTAGGCAAGGTCTTTCATTTGTGACACATTGCTTGAAGTAGAAGTAGAGGTCACAGAGGTCAAGCAATGTTTCATAAAGAACATTGAAATAATTGATACTTTTAAACCACATGTCTTAAACTGACAAAATAAGTTATACAATTTGAGAAATGTTCTATATCATATGCGGAAAAGCCATGTGTTCTGTTTTCACAGACACAATTTCTAGTTGTTTTTTTTCTCCTTCTTGGTGACAGGTACAAGATATTGAGTTGAAACTTGGTGGGAACTTCGGTCATGATCCCAAGTTGTATTTAGAAGATTGACGTCATGATGACGTCATCGGGTATCAAATTACACGCGTTTTTAGGAAAAACTTTGGTGCCCCATAACTTCAGAACCGCATGACCTATGATTTTGATATTGACATATGTTACTTAACACGTAAATCTTAACAATTAATTAATTCAGTGTTGTGCACAAATGACCTTCACTTCCGGTGTTACCGGAAGTTGAAGTTTGACTCAAAATAACTCAAAAACGGAAGGATTTAGGCACAAAAAACCCCTCTGGGTAAAAGATAGAGTAGGTCTTAAGCTTTCAGAAAATATAAACAATGACGTCATACGGGCTGTATAGCGCCCTCTACGGTGGCTTAAAGATATACAGTGATTACGTAATCCGAAAGTAAACAACGGATTTCCGCAAAATTTAGTGAGTGTAAAGCACTAGTGCACCTTGACATGTTTGTAAAGTTTGAAATCAGTGACTTTATTCAACCGGAAGTTATGCGTTTTTAAAGGGAATATGATGTCATTATTCAAATACTGCTTACTCGTTAAGTACATGACGTAAATCAGTGAAATTTTCAAAATATTTACATCGTACGCATTCAATAATTTCTGCAAATGTTCAGTTGTTTGTGATTAACTAACTGGAAGTTATCGTCCGGGCAATTTTACATTATTTAAAGGTGACACCATTTTTTATACGCTATCAGTCAGTGTACATATACTACGAATACACTGCACTCAACATGATCAGTATTTGCTCAGTCACACAGTTTAAGTGTATATATGCCACACATGCGTTCCAACAGACATTCCAGTACGAAATGAGACCCCTAACACCTAGTGGTTGTTCCCACAACCACAATGTCTAGTTTTTTTTTTTTTCATTTTTTTTCATCCCAAACTTGTCTGCAAGACTTCTATATGACGGTTACAAGATATTGACTTGAAACTTGGTGGGAACTTCGGTCATGATGTCAAGTTGTATTTAGAAGATTGACGTCATGATGACGTCATCGGGTATCAAATTACAAGCGTTTTTATGAAAAATTTGGTGCTCTGTAACTTAAGAACCACATGACCTACGATTTTGATATTAACATATATTACTCAACACGTAAATCTGAACAATTAATATGTTCATTGCTGTGTACAAATGACCTCCACTTCCGGTGTTACCGGAAGTTGAAGTTTGACTCAAAATAACTCGAAAACGGAAGGAATTGGGCACAAAAAAGCTCTGGGTCAAAGATAGAGAAGGTCTTGGGCTTTCAGAAAACATAAACGATGACGTCATACGGGCTATATAGCGCCCTCTACGGTTGATTAAAGATATACAGTGATTACGTAATCCGAAAGTGAACAATGAATTCCCACCAAATTTGGTATGTGTAAAGCTCTATTGCATCTTGACATGTTCGTGAAGTTTCAAATCTGTGACGTCATTCAACCGGAAGTTATGCTCATTTAAAGGGAAAATTATGTAATTATTCAAATACTGTTTACTCAGTATTTACATGACGTACATCGGTGAAAATTGTAAAATATATACATCGTATGCATTCAATGACTTCTGTTAATGTTCAGTTAGCTGTGATGAACTGACCGGAAGTTATTGTCCAGCCAATGTTATGTATATTTAAAGGTGACACCATTTTCTATACTCTATCAGTCAGTGTACGAATACAGCAATCAGTATGATCAGTATTTTTGTTCAGTCACGCAGTTTAAGTGTACATGTATTTCGATATGCCATTACATCAGGGACGATTGATCAAAGTACGTTCCAATATGTTCACATAACAGTTCCACTACGAAATAAGACCCCGAACACCTAGTGGTTGTTCCCACAACCACAATGTCTAGTTTATTTTTTGTTCTGTTTGTATACCAGCAATAACATCACCTATACTGGTTACTGTATATAGGTAGGTATTTTACTTTTTTCCAAACCACGAACTATATAATTTGAAAACAAATGTATTTCCCATTTACTGTATTCCCTCACATTATGACGGCGCCAAGAGACGAGGAATGACGGACTTCAGGGAAAGTGGCCATCAACCCAGAGCTAGCTTAGTGATGCCGTTCAGTACTCCAACGGAGTGCTCACAGCATGCAGCATGTCCCGGCTGGAAGACCGTCTGTATCAGACGGTCGGATGCAGCCCGGGCGCGCACACGCTGCTGGTTGATGTCTGAGCGTATTGAACCTAATGAATTTATGGTTCTTATTTCTCTATAGCCGTGACCTGTCAACCACTACCAGCACCAGCAGATGGTTCCATATCCACCTGCATTATCAATAAGAAGAACCTGACCATCAACAAGCAGCTGCCAGTTGGTAGCTCCTGTGTCCTAGAGTGTAATCCTGGGTATACTTTGTCTAGCTCTGGCAATGCCACATGCTTGCTGAATGGGACTTGGAGTGCAAATGTATCGTGTTCAGGTTAGTATTACTGTCAAAATGCACAGCTCAAAGTCATTCCCAGTCTAAATTGCAGTGGTTAGTGTCAAACATCTCTGTTTTCATCTTAATCCAACTTGTTTTCTAAATAAAACTTCACAGAACGTATAATTAATAAAATTATACAACATTCCATTGACATTATTACCACCCGGTACCCAAATGCTGGTATTACGATTGCTGGTGATGTTAACCACCTTAAATTTCAGGAGCTAGCATCTGATGAGTTCGTGCAAGTTGTAGACAAGCCTACCAGAGGCAATGCTATTCTAGACAAAATTATCACAAATATTTCCAAAAACTATGAAAAACCGGATATCTACCCGCCAATTGGAAGCAGTGATCACTCCATGGTTTTGTGGAAACCGCTTCCTAGACTTACTTAACAAAACGTTTCCACGAAGAAAACTATCAGACCAATGAAAGCTTCCTCCATTATGGAATTTGGTCATTGGATTACTACGCATAATTGGACTGAAGTTTACTCAGCTAAAGATTCTCAGAGTAAATGCGATGCTATGTATGACACCCTTAATAAGGCAATCAGTGAACACTTCCCTTCTCGGACGGTAAAGCTGCATCCCGAAGATAAACCTTGGATGACTGATGATATTAAGGTTCTGATTAGAGAAAGACAAAGACTTTTCGTTAACGGTAACCCGCGATGGAAAGTTGTTAGAAACAAGATCATTCGCAAAATATCGCAGCTAAGAAGAACTATTATCACAACAGGATTCAAAATTTGAAATCTGATAATCCCGCTGCATGGTATAGAGAAATTAAGTACATTACCTAAGGACAGATGGTTAATCCCACCATCACTCCTCCACCTGGAGTTGATCGCAGTATTGACTCTGCGGTTGCTGTCAGCATCAATAATCACTTTTCATCAATTGCAAAAGACATGCCTGCTTTGGACCGGTGTTCGCTGCCAGTCTTTCTTCCTGCGCCGGAATCATGCCCTACAATCTATGAATGGAATTTGTATGAGCGTCTGAAATCTCTGAACCGCCGTAAAGCTGGGGGTCCGGACGGTATTCCCGCGAATTTGATCCGCGAGTTTGCATACAAACTCAGTAAACCACTAACAAATCTTTTGAACTCCTCGTATCAAAGTGGCATTGTTCCTGTGCAGTGGAAAAGAGCAATTGTGATACCTTTGCCCAAAAGTTCACCGCCATCTTGGGACAAACTGCGCCCGGTTTTATTGACTGATCACTTCGCAAAATTTGCAGAATCTTTTGTTAGTGACTGGATTCTTTCTGATATAGAGACAAACTTAGATCCTTATCAATTTGGAAACCGCAAAGGTGTATCAACATCTCATTATCAGGTTAAACTTATCAATAACTTGTGTTCTCATACTGATAAATTGAAAACCAAGAGTTCAGTTGTTGTTACAGACTTCAGTAAGGCTTTTGACCTTATCAACCATAACATAGTCATCAAAGATCTCCTTAACTTGGAAACTCGTCCATCAGTGATTCCGTGGGTGTGCAGCTTCCTGGAGCAGCGCTCGCAATGTGTGCGTTACAAAAATCATGTTTCTGACTTTATTACCCTAAAAGGTGGCTTACCACAGGGTACTAAGTTTGGTCCTCTCGGTTTTTTAGCCAAATTCAATGAAGCTGTTCGCACTAACAACACTGATGGCAGGGTTCAGAGACTCAAGTATGTTGACGATATGACAATTGTGGAGAATTCTCGTGTTGGTGATACTGAATCTTTACAATCGATTCTTGATGAGTTTTGTGAGTGGGCAACTCAAAATGATATGAAACTCAATCCAGATAAATGTATCAATATGAATATTAGCTTCATGCAGAATCAGCCGGAGCCTATTCCATTACAAATGTGTTCCAAGAATTTGAAAGTTGTTGATAGTGTTAAAATTGTAGGTGTCACAATCACATCTGATTTGAAATGGGATTTTCATCTATCCCAAGTTAATCGTAAAGCCAGTAATAAGTAGTACATGCTTAAGTTGCTGAAGAAATTTTAATTGTTTGTTGATGATTAAATAATCATTTACAAAGGGTATGTAAGACCCTTATTAGAGTATGCTGTGCCTGTGTGGAATGCTGGTATTTCTGTGTCTCAAATTGATAGGTTGGAGAGTGTACAGAAAAGAGCCCTCAGGATAATTTTCGGCCCTGATTATACAAGGTATCATCACGTCCTTCAAGAGTGCAATATGACCAGTCTTAGAGAAAGAAGAAAATATATTTGTCTCAAATTTGCTATGGCCATGTACAATTCTGAGGTTTTTAGTGAGTGGTTACCTGTCAAACGCAAGGACAAAGTGCAATATCCTCTCAGAAATTCTAACCATTTTACTCAAATCAGGTGCAGAACAAACCGCTACAAGAACAGAGCAATACCTTACTTTATCAGACTTTTAAATGAAAATATGTAGCAGCATGTTTATTTTAATCTTTTACTGATATAACTTTATAGTTGGCTTTCTGTGTAATTAGGTGTTCGGGTTCAAGCCGAACACCTATTGTTATTGTTCGAGTTTTTTTTTTTTGGCTTTTTCGATTTCAATCGGAAAAGGTATTGTTTTTGTTCTGATTTTTTTGGCTTTTCCGTGTTCAACGGAAAAGGTATTGTTTTTGTTCTGATTGGCTTTTCCGTGTTCAACGGAAAAGGTATTGTTTTTGTTCTGATTTTTTTTTTTTCTTCCACCTTCTTCTTCTTCTTCTTCTTCTTCTTGTCGTTGGAATTCCTATAGACAAAGCACATGTGCATTCTCGGTGCCACTTTTGCCACTTTTAAATTGCCGATTTTAATCAAACTTGGTCAAAACAAAGTCCCTACAGCGTAGTTGGTTGCCGAAACTTTTCATCGTCATGACGTCATCAGGTGTCACGTGACAGTGTCTTAAAGGGGCAAACTTCAGACATCAATTATGAACGAACCCTAAGTCCGATTGAGTTGAAACTTGGTATGTATCTAAGTCGGGAACTGTTATATCGAAAATTTGCAATGACGTCATGATGACGTCATTCCTAGATTTTTTATGATTTATTGAAATTTTGGGTCATTAAAGTTCTTTTAACGATATATAGTAAACGAAACAAGATATCTTTGAATTTCTTTTTGATAATTCTTCAGCATGCACCATAGATGAACACTGCATAGACAAAAATTCGGTGACGTCATCATGACGTCATAAAAAATGCGATTTTTATAACGCATAGTAGGAACGGCCGATCGCCTTGAAAATTGGTAGGTTGGTAAAATGGAGGTTCGGAATAGTAATTATGAAGTTACGTCAAGACAGCGTCATTTCTTTATTTTTTATGATTTTTTAAAAATATTTTTCACGTTAGCCCATTGACTTGTACGTAAAAATATTGGTCATTAAATGCAAGGCGCGGGCATGTGGTTGATTGCCTGTGTTATATATATATGCCGTATTCTCCTTCATTTCCTTATCATAGTTGCCAGCGTAAATACTGTTTTGACAAGAAAACTACGCATGCGTAAAAATCTACCTTTCAAGTAATGCATGAATCGAGCACACGGTTTTGAATGGCGCCCTCTTTGGATTAAAACAAGAAACTGCGGTGGTGTCAGTATTTTATTTGAAAATCAACAGAAAATCAACGGATTGAGATATTAAGTTGATTCTTTCACCAAACGTGATTGTTAGGCAGGGTCTTTCTTTGTGATACATTGCTTGACCTCTGTGACCTCTACTTCCGGTCAAAAAGGAAGTAACATATCATTTGAAAGTGGTAAGAGCTATGATCATGATTCTTTCACCATAAGTCAATGTTATGCAAGGTCTTTCTCTGTGACACAATTCTAATTGACAAGCAATTTGTTTCATCAACCCTGCAACAAATGGGTTAAATGTTTAGTTTTCTACATTGAAATATGGATTCTATTAAACCATGTCTTAATCAAACAAAATAAGTAATATGAATTAATTTGACAGTTTTTTTTATGAATCATATGCGGAAAAGCCATGTGTTCTGTTTTCAACAGACACAACCTCTAGTATTTTTTTTGAGTTTGTTCTGTGGCCCATAGACTTTGTACACAGATTTTTCTGCGCGGCACTTTGGTTACTTTAAAACAGCCGATCTTAACCAAACTTGGTCTGAATGAAGTCCATATAGGGTAGTTGTGCCCCGAAACTTTTCACCATCATGACGTCAAAACTTGATTTTATATGATTTTTAAAAAATATTTTATAGCCCGTTCACTTTGTACACAGATTACGCGAACGTGGTCGTTGTACAAAACATAAAGCTCGATCAATTTCCCATACACTATGTACAGTGTACATGTAGGCCTACGTACGCAATTCACTGTGTGTAACATACAATGCACATGTCCGATTGCGTGACACACAACGTCGTTTACCACTTGCCATAGTTTGCACGTAATTCCTTTTATATATTATTACATACCAGCACCAAATCTTAATCGAAATGCTATCGATGTAGGTTGCTCTGTACGTGAAAATATTGGTCATTAAATAAAACATACGATGTCAACAACATAAATACAAGGCGCGTTCAGATGTTTGATTGCCTGGGTTATATATGCCGTTTTTTCATTTACTTCCTTATCATAGTTTCCAGCAAAGCAGCGTAAATGCTGGTTTTGACCCGTGTTTTGACCAGACAACCACGCACGCGCAGCAATCTACTTATACCGTTTTCAGTACGTAAGGTTGCACCCAAGTAAATAAACTCCCGCGGACAACAGTGATAAATCCCCAAACTTCAAAAATCGTTAAAAAATATACAGAACTCTCACAGCTGTTCAAGTTGCACAGAAAAATGATGATGAACGTGTAACCTTTCATTTTCTTTTCATTTTATGGTAGGGTGACGGTTGAATTTTTGAGTTATACTCATTCTCAGCTGACCACCCCTAAAACAAGGTACGGATCACTCCAGTCAAAGAAGCCATTTTCACAAAAAAAACCATCCCTCTGCAAAGCGGCTGAAATAGACCCACTTTCTCACCCAATTGCATCAAAAATTGTCACAAATGGAAGCCCAGAGACCGGGCAGGAGGTCCAGTGCCATATTTCTTCAATCCTTCATTTTCATAGCTCTCACAACTCTCTTATTTCAAATATATTGAGTGCTTAACTTTTATTCATGAGCTCGGCGGACCCATTTTGCCACTACATGTATTTACTTGGCTGCACCCGTAATGCAGGATTCAGTTTTCCGAGCGCACGGTTTTGAATAACGCCCTCTTTTGATTAAAACGAGAAATCATTTCCCGAAGACGATATCATTTATTTGCTGAATCAAACAACATCAGCGATGTGTATTTAATTTGAGAAATATTTTATATCATATGCGGAAAAGCCATGTGTTCTGTTTTCAACAGACACAACCTCTAGTATTGTATTTGAGTTTGTTCTGTGGCCCATACACTTTGTACACGTTTTTTTCTGCACCCCACTTTGGTTACTTTTAGACAGCCGATCTTAACTAAACTTGGTCTGAATGAAGTCCATATAGGGTAGTTGTCTCCCGAAACTTTTCATCATCATGAAGTCAAAACTTGATTTTATATGATTTTTTAAAAATATTTTATAGCCCGTTCACTTTGTACACAGATTACGTGAACGTGGTCGTTGTACAAAACATAAAGCTCGATCAATTTCCCATACACTCTGTACAGTGTACATGTAGGCCTACGTACGCAATTCACTGTGCGTAACATACAATGCACATGTCCGATTGCGTGTCACAAAACGTCGTTTACCACTTGCCATAGTTTGCACGTAATTCCTTTTATATATTATTAAATACCAGCACCAAATCTTAATCGAAATGCTATCGATGTAGGTTGCTCTGTACGTGAAAATATTGGTCATTAAATAAAACATACAATTTAAACAGCATAAAAACAAGGCGCGATTAGATGTTTGATTGCCTGGATTATATATGCCGTTTTTTCATTTACTTCCTTATCATAGTTGCCAGCAAAGCAGCGTAAATGCTGATTTTGAGCCGTGTTTTGACCAGATAACCACGCACGCGCAGCAATCTACTTATACCGTTTTCAGTACGTAAGGTTGCACCCAAGTAAATAAACTCCCGCGGACAACAGTGATAAATCCCCAAACTTCAAAAATCGTTAAAAAATATACAGAACTGTCACAGCTGTTCAAGTTGCACAGAAAAATTATGATGAACGTGTAACCTTTCATTTTCTTTTCATTTTATGGTAGGGTGACGGTTGAATTTTTGAGTTATACTCATTCTCAGCTGACCACCCCTAAAACAAGAGTACGGATCACTCCAGTCAAAGAAGCCATTTAAAAAAAAACATCCCTCTGCAAAGCGGCTGAAATAGACCCACTTTCTCACCCAATTGCATCAAAAATGGTCACAAATGGAAGCCCAGAGACCGGGCAGGAGGTCCAGTGCCATATTTCTTCAATCCTTCATTTTCATAGCTCTCACAACTCTCTTATTTCAAATATATTGAGTGCTAAACTTTTATTCATGAGCTCGGCGGACACATTTGGGCACTTTTTACTTGGATTTGGGTGCACCCGTTATGCAGGATTCAGTTTTCCGAGCGCACGGTCTTGAATAACGCCCTCTTTTGATTAAAACGAGATGCTGCGGTGGTGTCAGTATTATCATTTTCACGGTACACCGCCTATCATCTTTTATTGAAATCATGGAAGACAGAAAGTCGTTTGTAGGTTGCGGAGTATTGCACGTCGTTGTATGGGTCGTGTTAATCTTATACAAAACATGTGCAACTTAATACTTGGGAATAGTTGTATATGGAAAAACTGCAATGATCCATAGACTTTGACTTTTTTCAAGTGGCAATTTGACGTTTTACATATGAACAAATTAAAGTCACGTCCTTTCCCCTGGACTTTGAAGGCATCTAATCTTGTTCTATACGTGGCAATAAGTATAAGACTGAAGTTCAATATTCACAAAATGATCGATTTCATATTCGCAAATGATTTTATATTTTCAAATGATATCATCTTCAAGAAATCATTTGAAATCATTTAAAATACCATATGCGGAAAAGCCTTATGCGCTGTTTCTAACAGCCATAAACTCTAGTTAGCTGTTTCGCATGCAGCGGAACAGCTTTTGTTTTTCTTATTTTTTTTTTTCTTCTTTCCTTTTTTTTTTTTTTTTTTTTCTTTTTCCACTTTTTTCCCATAGACATAACACAGGGATTTTATACAAGTCACTTCTACCATTATGCAAATTCCGATTAACTTCATACTTGGCACATAGTTAGACCACCACCCCGAATAGTGTCCCGCGTATGTACGTCATCGTGACGTCATCACGTGCACAATTACGTCATCATAAAAGTGCAAATTTTAGGGCTCTTTATCTCCGGAACGGCAAGTCCGATGCAACTCAAACTTGGTATGCAAGTATATGGGGACGTGTTATAGACAAAAATTGCAGTCACGTGTCGATGACGTCATCGTGTGATTTTATACGAATTATTCAATTTTTGGACCTTTTCTTTATATCTCCTGAACGACAAGTCGCAAATTCGAAATTCTTTCGGTAAAATGTTTGTTAGGTTATAGGCATATGCCACAATTTACCAAAAAGGTGTGACGTCATGATGACGTCATCAAAAAGCCGATTTTCTGATTCACATATAAGAAAATATCCGATGGTGATGAAACTTGGTGGGTAGGTAGGGAATGGTACTAGTATCCGAAATGTGAAATGACGTCACGATTACGTCATCGGCTGATTTTTTATTGATTTTTGAATAATTAATTTTGCCATTTTTTCACGGAAACACATAGAAGCGAATATCCGATCGAAATGAAACTTGGTGGGTAGGTAGGAAATGGTACTAGTATCCCCTATGTGAAGTGACGTCACGATGACGTAATCGATTTAATTTTTATTGATTTTTTTTAAATCATTAATTTTGCCATTTAGAGTCAAACATAACACAAAACACGGTCTTTGGAACTTTTTGGACCGCTGATATGGCTATCTATAGTAGTGGGCCAATTGTGTACACGTGAACGGAGCACGACAGCTGTTTCCACCGACAATAAGCACAACCATACATACTACGCGCGCTGGTTTATAATAGACTCTGCCATTTCTGTGTTTCTCATGGGCATGTGTATGTACACGAATCTGTATACGAGTATTGATGGACGAGTGACAACACTCCTGATAGTTGTTTACGACAATTAAAACACCGCTATTTCTCTGTACTGGGCCAATTGCGTTCATGTTTGTTTTTCATATTATTTATAAAACATACGCGAAACAGCTCAGTGTTTGTCAACAAACACAGGTCTAGTATTTTTTTTGAGTTTGTTCTGCGGCCCATAGACTTTGTACACAGATTTTTCTGCGCGGCACTTTGGTTACTTTAAAACAGCCGATCTTAACCAAACTTGGTCTGAATGAAGTCCATATAGGGTAGTTGTGCCCCGAAACTTTTCACCATCATGGCGTCAAAACTTGATTTTATATGATTTTAAAAAAATATTTTATAGCCCGTTCACTTTGTACACAGATTACGTGAACGTGGTCGTTGTACAAAACATAAAGCTCGATCAATGTCCCATACACTATGTACAGTGTACATGTAGGCCTACGTACGCAATTCACTGTTTGTAACATACAATGCACATGTCCGATTGCGTGATACAAAACGTCGTTTACACTTGCCATAGTTTGCACGTAATTCCTTTTATATATCATTAAATACCAGCACCAAATCTTAATCGAAATGCTATCGATGTAGGTTGCTCTGTACGCGAAAATATTGGTCATTAAATAAAACATACGATTTAAACAACATAAATACAAGGCGCGATGAGATGTTTGATTGCCTGGATTATATATGCCGTTTTTTCATTTACTTCCTTATCATAGTTGCCAGCAAAGCAGCGTAAATGCTGATTTTGAGCCGTGTTTTGAACAGACAACCGCGCACGCGCAGCAATCTACTTATACCGTTTTCAGTACGTAAGGTTGCACCCAAGTAAATAAACTCCCGCGGACAACAGTGATAAATCCCCAAACTTCAAAAATCGTTAAAAAATATACAGAACTCTCACAGCTGTTCAAGTTGCACAGAAAAATGATGATGAACATGTAACCTTTCATTTTCTTTTCATTTTATGGTAGGGTGACGGTTGAATTTTTGATTTATACTCATTCTCAGCTGACCACCCCTAAAACAAGGTACGGATCACTCCAGTCAAAGAAGCCATTTTCAAAAAAAAAACATCCCTCTGCAAAGCGGCTGAAATAGACCCACTTTCTCACCCAATTGCATCAAAAATGGTCACAAATGGAAGCCCAGAGACCGGGCAGGAGGTCCAGTGCCATATTTCTTCAATCCTTCATTTTCATAGCTCTCACAACTCTCTCATTTCAAATATATTGAGTGCTTAACTTTTATTCATGAGCTCGGCGGCGGACCCATTTTGACACTACATGTATTTACTTGGCTGCACCCGTATTTTCCGAGCGCACGGTTTTGAATAACGCCCTCTTTTGATTAAAACGAGAAATCATTTCCCGAAGACGATATCATTTATTTGCTGAATCAAACAACATCAGCGATGTGTATTTAATTAGAGAAATATTCTATATCATATGCGGAAAAGCCCTATGTGCTGTTTTCAACAGCCATAAACTCTAGTTTTTTTTTTTTTTTCTTCTTCTTCTTCTTCTTGTCGTTGGAATTCCTATAGACAAAGCACAGGGGCATTCTAGACCCCACTTTTGCCATTTTTAAACAGCCGATCTTAACCAAACTTAGTCAAAACAAAGTCCCAATAGCGTCAATGTGCATCGAAACTTTTCGTCATCATGACGTCATCAGGTGTCACGTGACAGTGTCTTAAAGGGGCAAACTTCAGACATCAATTATGAACGAACCCTAAGTCCGATTGAGTTGAAACTTGGTATGTATCTAAGTTGGGAAGTGTTATATCGAAAAATTGCAATGACGTCATCATGACGTCATTCCTTGATTTTTTATGATTTATTGAAATTTTGGGTCATTAAAGTTCTTTTAACGATATCTTGTAAACGAAACAAGATATCTTTGAATTTCTTTTTGATAATTCTTCAGCATACACCATAGATGAACACTGCATAGACAAAAATTCGGTGACGTCATCATGACGTCATAAAAAATGCGATTTTTATAACACATAGTAGGAACGGCCGATCGCCTTGAAAATTGGTACATTGGTGGATTGGAGGTTCGGGATTGTAATTCTGAAGTTACGTCAAGACAGCGTCATTTTTTAATTTTTTATGATTTTTAAAAATATTTTTCACGTTATAGCCCATTGACTTGTACAGGGCAAACAGGAAGTAGCTCCTCATTTAAAAGTGGTAAGAGGTATGATCATGATTCTTTCACCAATAGACAATGTTAGGCAAGGTCTTTCATCTGTGATACATTGCTTGACCTCTACGACCTCTATTTCCGGTCAAACAGGAAGTAGCTTCTGATTTAAAAGTTGTAAGGGCTATGATCATGATTCTTTCGCCAAAAGTCAATGTTAGGCAAGGTCTTTCTTTGTGACAGAAATATGAATAAGTCACGTGAGTGTGTGATTAAAGGTGCATACTGCAAAAGTATAAAACTTAAGATCTTAATCAAATGTCTTTGTGTGTATAAGGTTATGTTGATTTTTCTATAAAACGGAAAAGCCTTGTGTTCTGTTTTCAACAGACACAATTTCTAGTTTCTTCTTCTTCTTCTTCTTCTTCTTGTCGTTGGAATTCCTATAGACAAAGCACAGGGGCATTCTAGACCCCACTTTAGCCATTTTTAAACAGCCGATCTTAACCAAACTTGGTCAAAACAAAGTCCCAATAGCGACAATGTGCATCGAAACTTTTCGTCATCATGACGTCATCAGGTGTCACGTGACAGTGTCTTAAAGGGGCAAACTTCAGACATCAATTATGAACGAACCCTAAGTCGGATTGAGTTGAAACTTGGTATGTATCTAAGTCGGGAAGTGTTATATCGAAAAATTGCAATGACGTCATCATGTCGTCATTCCTTGATTTTTTATGATTTATTGAAATTTTGGGTCATTAAAGTTATTTTAACGATATCTTGTAAACGAAACAAGATAACTTTGAATTTCTTTTTGATAATTCTTCAGCATACACTATAGATGAACACTGCATAGACAAAAATTCGGTGACGTCATCATGACGTCATAAAAAATGCGATTTTTATAACACATAGTAGGAACGGCCGATCGCCTTGAAAATTAGTACATTGGTGGATTGGAGGTTCGGGATTGTAATTCTGAAGTTACGTAAAGACAGCGTCATTTGTTTATTTTTTATGATTTTTCAAATATTTTTCACGCTATAGCCCATTGACTTGTACAGGGCAAACAGGAAGTAGCTCCTCATTTAAAAGTGGTAAGAGCTATGATCATGATTCTTTCACCAATGGACAATGTTAGGCAAGGTCTTTTATTTGTGACACATTGCTTGACCTCTGTGACCTCTACTTCCGGTCAAACAGGAAGTAGCTCCTCATTTGAAAGTGGTAAGAGCTATGATCATGATTCTTTCACAAGTAGACAATGTTAGGCAAGGTCTTTCATTTGTGACACATTGCTTGACCTCTGCGACCTCTACTTCCGGTCAAACAGGAAGTAACTTCTGATTTAAAAGTGGTAAGAGCTAGGATCATGATTCTTTCGGCAAAAGTAAATGTTAGGCAAGGTCTTTCCCTGTGACACAAACATGACCAAGTCAAGTGACTTCAGATTAAAGGTGCACTCTTCAAAAGTATAAAGCTTAATATCTTAATCAAATGTTTTTGTGTATAATATTATAATGTTTTGAAAATTTTTTGATATCATAAAACGGAAAAGCCATGTGTTCTGTTTTCAACAGACACAATCTCTAGTTTTTTTTAGCTGTTTCGCAGACCGCGGAACAGCTTTTGTTTTTCTTATTTTTTTTTTTCTTTTTCCTTTTTTATTTCTTCTTTTTCCACTTTTTTCCCATAGACATAACACACGGTTTTTCTACAAGTCACTTCTACCCTTATGCCAGTTCCGATAAACTTTATACTTGGCACATAGTTAGACCACCACCCCGAATCGCATGCCGCGTATGTACGTCATCGTGACGTCATCACGTGCACCATGACGTCATCATAAAAGTGCAAATTTCAGGGCTCTTTATCTCCGAAACTATAAGTCCGATGTAACTCAAACTTGGTATGTAAGTATATGGGGACGTGTTATACACGAAAAATGTGGTCACGTGTCGATGACGTCATCGTGTGATTTTATACGAATTATTCAATTTTTGGACCTTTTCTTTATATCTCCTGAACGACAAATCGTATTTTCGATTTTTTTTCGGTAAAATGTTTGTTAGGTTATAGGCATATGCCACAATTTACCAAAAAGGTGTGACGTCATGATGACGTCATCAAAAAGCCGATTTTCAGATTCACATATAAGGGAATATCCGATGGTGATGAAACTTGGTGGGTAGGTAGGGAATGGAACTCGTATCCATAATGTGAATTGACGTCACGATGACGGCATCGGCTGATTTTTTATTGATTTTTGAATATTTAATTTTGCCATTTTTTCCCAGAAACACATATAAGCGAATATCTGATCGTAATGAAACTTGGTAGATAGGTAGGGAATGGTATTAGTATCCCTAATGTGAAGTGAAGTCATGATGACGTCATCGGCTGATTTTTTATTGATTTTTTTGAATAATTAATTTGGCCAAGTTAGAGTCAAACATAACACAAAATACAGGCTTTGGAACTTTTTGGACCGCTGATATGGCTATCTGTAGTAGTGGGACAATTGTGTACAGGTGAAATGAGCACGATGAGCTAGAAAATCAGTCATTTTGCTGTTTCCACTGCCCATAAGCACAACCATACATACTATGCACGCTGGCCTATAGCAGACTCGTGTATTTCCACGTGTAGGCCTATGTACATACATACATACACACATAGTATACATACATTATGTGTGTATTGATGGAGAACTGACGACGCTCCTGATAGTTGTTAACGGCAATGAAGACACCACTGATTTGCTATTTTTCTGTACTGCGCGTTCATGTTTATTTTTCATATTATTTATAAAACATGCGCGAAACAGCTCAGTGTTTGTCGACAAACACAGGTCTAGTTTCTTCTTCTTCTTCTTCTTCTTCTTCTTGTCGTTTGAGTTACCATAGACTTTTTGTCGGCGGCACTTTGGTCACTTTAAAACTTCCAATTATTACCAAACTTGGTCAGAAGGAACTTCCTATAGGGTAGTTGTTTGCCGAAACTTTTCGTGATTGTGACGTCATCAGGTGTCACGTGACAAGCAATTTTAATTTAAAAATCAAAATCTTTAAAAATCAACAAAAAATCAACGGTTTGAGATATTAAGTTGATTCTTTCACCAAAAGTGATTGTTAGGCAGGGTCTTCCTTTGTGACACATTACTTGACCTCTGTGACCTCTACTTCCGGTCAAACAGGAAGTAGCTCCTCATTTAAAAGTGGTAAGAGCTATGATAATAATTCTTTCACCAAAACACAATGTTAGGCAAGGTCTTTCAATTGTGACACATTGCTTGACCTCTGTGACCTCTACTTCCGGTCAAACCGGAAGTAGCTCCTCATTTAAAAGTGGTAAGAGCTATGATCATGATTCTTTCACCAATAGACAATGTTAGGCAAGGTCTTTCAATTGTGACACATTGCTTGACCTCTGTGACCTCTACTTCCGGTCAAACAGGAAGTAGCTCCTCATTTAAAAGTGGTAAGAGCTATGATCATGATTCTTTCACCAATAGACAATGTTAGGCAAGGTCTTTCAATTGTGACACATTGCTTGACCTCTGTGACCTCTACTTCCGGTCAAACAGGAAGTAGCTCCTCATTTAAAAGTGGTAAGAGCTATGATTATGATTCTTTCACCAAAAGTCAATGTTAGGCAAGGTCTTTCATTTGTGTTACATTGCTTGACCTCTGTGACCTCTACTTCCGGTCAAACAGGAAGTAGCTCCTCAATTAAAAGTGGTAAGAGCTATGATCATGATTCTTTCACCAATAGACAATGTTAGGCAAGGTCTTTCATTTGTGTTACATTGCTTGATCTCTGTGACCTCTTCCGGTCAAAAGGTCAAAAGTCAATGTTAGGCAAGGTCTTTCTTTGTGACACAAACATGACGAAGAATGTTAAAAGTAGGCTTAATTAAATATCTTAATCAAATGTCTTTATGGGTAAAAGGTTTTGACAATTTATTTTACTATCATAAAACGGAAAAGCCTTGTGTTCTGTTTTCAACAGACACAATCTCTAGTCTTTTTTTTTTAGGTGTTCGGGTTCAAGCCGAACACCTATTGTTATTGTTCGAGTTTTTTTTTTTTTTTTTTTTTTTTTTCTCCTTCCGACCAAACTTGTCCGCAGGACTTCTTGGTGACAGGTACAAGATATTGAATTGAAACTTGGTGGGAACTTCGGTCATGATCCCAAGTTGTATTTAGAAGATTGACGTCATGATGACGTCATCGGGTATCAAATTACACGCGTTTTTAGGAAAAACTTTGGTGCCCCATAACTTCAGAACCGCATGACCTATGATTTTGATATTGACATATGTTACTCAACACGTAAATTTTAACAATTAATTAATTCAGTGTTGTGCACAAATGACCTTCACTTCCGGTGTTACCGGAAGTTGAAGTTTGACTCAAAATAACTCAAAAACGGAAGGATTTAGGCACAAAAAACCCCTCTGGGTAAAAGATAGAGTAGGTCTTAAGCTTTCAGAAAATATAAACAATGACGTCATACGGGCTGTATAGCGCCCTCTACGGTGGCTTAAAGATATACAGTGATTACGTAATCCGTGAGTAAACAACGGATTCCCGCCAAATTTAGTGAGTGTGAAGCACTAGTGCACCTTGACATGTTTGTGAAGTTTGAAATCAGTGACGATATTCAACCGGAAGTTATGCGTTTTTAAAGGGAATATGATGTCATTGTTCAAATACTGCTTACTCGTTAAGTACATAACGTAAATCAGTGAAATTTTCAAAATATTTACATCGTACGCATTCAATAATTTCTGCAAATGTTCAGTTGTTTGTGATTAACTAACCGGAAGTTATCGTCCGGGCAATTTTACATTATTTAAAGGTGACACCATTATTTATACGCTATCAGTCAGTGTACATATACTACGAATACACTGCACTCAACATGATCAGTATTTGCTCAGTCACACAGTTTAAGTGTATATATGCCACACATGCGTTCCAACAGACATTCCAGTACGAAATGAGACCCCGAACACCTAGTGGTTGTTCCCACAACCACAATGTCTAGTTTTTCTTTTATTTTTTTTCTGCCCAAACTTGTCTGCAAGACTTCTACATGACAGTTACAAGATATTGACTTGAAACTTGGTGGGAACTTCGGTCATGATGTCAAGTTGTATCTAGAACAATGACGTCATGATTACGTCATCGGGTATCAAATTACATACGTTTTTAGGAAAAACTTTGGTGCTCTATAACTCGAGAACCACATGACCTACGATATTGATATTTACATATGTTACTCAACACGTGAATGTCAACAATTAATATATTCAGTGTTGTGTACAAATGACCTTCACTTCCGGTATTACCGGAAGTTGAAGTATGACTCAAAATAACTCGAAAACGGAAGGATTTGGGCACATAAAACCTCTCTGGGTAAATGATAGAGTAGGTCTTAAGCTTTCAGAAAATATAAACGATGACGTCATACGGGCTGTATAGCGCCCTCTACGGTGGATTAAAGATATACAATGATTACGTAATCCAAAAGTAAACAACGGATTTCCGCCAAATTTGGTCAGTATAAAGCACTAATGCACCTTGACATGTGTGTGAAGTTTGAAATCTGTGACGTCATTCAACCGGAAGTTATGCGTTTTTAAAGGAAACATGATGTTATTATTCAAATACTGTTTATTTGGTAATTACATGACGTAAATCAGTGCAAATTGCAAATTGTTTACATCGTACGCATTCGATAATTTCTGCAAAGTTTCAGTTGTTTGTGATTAACTAAACGGAAGTTATCGTCCGGGCAATTTTACATTATTTAAAGGTGACACTATTTTCTATACGCTATCAGACAGTGTACATGTACGAATACACTGTGCAATCAGCATGATCAGTATTTGCTCAGTCACACAGTTAATTGTGCATTTCAATATGCCATACATGCGTTCCATCAAACATTCTCATAACAGTTCCAGTACGAAATGAGACCCCGAACACCTAGTGGTTGTTCCCACAACCACAATGTCTAGTTGTTTTAAAGATTGTCATGCTTTGTGTTTATTATTATTGGAATATACTATCTGGTGTGGTGTAGAAGTGTATAAGGGTATGAGGGGTGTGTCTGTGGGTATGTGGTGTGTGTGGGTGAGTGAGTAAGTAGGGGTATGTGTACGGTATTGTAAGTGTTTGATGGTTTATTGGTGCTATATATTTTGATTATTTTCTTGTTTACTGTGGAGTATTTTAGTTCTTGTGTAATTTTACTGTTGTGCTTTTTGTAATAATCCTTTTAAAATTATATGTTATTTTATATGTTTTTTGGTGTAATTTACATGCGGGCTACAATGCAATTTTAATAAACCTGAAATGAATGAATAATTATATGCAACGATGTGGGAGTTTGCAAATAAATTCTTCATGTACTTTAAGCAAACGGCCACATTTCAGGTTCGAGTCCGATAGCCTAAGCCTAAAAAACGCTTCGAAACAGATTTCACTCAAAACATGATTCTACAGAATTTGAAGAAGCAACGAATTATAATACTGATATATTATCACCCTAATTCGGGTATTATATTTGAAACAATACAGTATTACTCATTAACTGAATTTCCCTAAAATTACTACGGAGCCAAGAGACGAGGAATGATGGACTTCAGGGAAAGCGGCCATTGACCCATAGCTAGCTTAGTGCTGCCGTTCAGCACTCCGCTCTATCGGACTATAAGGTCTTGGTATTGATTGGAGTCAAGTCCGTACAAGACTGAGACCTGACAGCAGCGCATTCCGGCTGGAAGGCCGTCTGTGTCAGACGGTCGGATACAGCCCCACACACGCTGCTGGTTAATGTATGAACATTCTGAATCTAATGAATTTATGGTTCTTATTTCTCTATACACGTAGTCGTGACCTGTCCACCACTACCACCACCAGCAAATGGTTCCATATCCACCTGTACTATCAATGACCAGAGCTTGACCATTACCAGTCAGCAGCCAGTTGGTAGCTCCTGTATCGTAGAGTGTAACCATGGGTATACTTTGTCTAGCTCTGTCAATCCCACATGCTTGCTGAATGGGACTTGGAGTGGAAGGGACGTAGTATGCAGAAGTAAGTATCATCACCAAAATGTCTACAGCTTTAGGAGTTCAATGTATTCTTGTTTTTATATCATCTGCCATCAAAATATGCGTTATTCCTTGACGTCATGTAGTCCCGCTCATTCCTGTTTGCCGTGCATTTTGTGTGAAACATTAGTTGAACCGACCTCTACTGTATATCCCTCATGGAACAGTCTTACTGTCATCGTGGGTGGGGGGGGGCTGTCTGTTGCTTGGATATCACTGTGATATTGACCATCACTCATGGCTACCAACTGTCAATGCACTGAGACGCCGCCAGTCAGTACAGAATAAGAGAAAAACCAATCGGGCAATTAATGACTAATTCGTTCACGTATCGATGATTGATATTCTAAAGTTGAGTTTTTCCCCTGATGTCGCCGTCCCTTTATTGAGATTGCTGATGGTTTGAAATGTTAATTATTGCACTGCATTGGATGTAAAATAAGATGTGTATGTACATTAATAATAATCTCTATTCTTCTTTTCCACAGAAGTGGAGGGATGTGCGTTAACTCCTGTGGACATTACTCAATACACCAGTTTGTCTGGCTGTTCCAACAATGTAGTAGATCGAGGTACTAACTGCACTCTAACATGGACTGATCGCGATGGACAGACGGCAGGTGAGTTTACCTTCGACTACGACGTGATTCTAAATTCTGCTCACATCATATAACAGCCAAAGTATAATATTGATCAGTGATCATTCAATTCAAATAAGTCAGATATTTACTTTTAACGGAAAGGCAACCATGGTAGGACGCTAGTTGGTTTTTTCATACGAATAGATCCATCCAGTTTTATTTGCTTTTTTGATAATTTCAGGTGTTCTAAGACAAATAAGTGCCTGTTGTTATCGGTGGTGACACCATATATAATACTCTGTTTAGGAAGATGTGTCGTCCTGAAAAGGACCGATGAGAATGGATTCTCGACGTTTCGACTAGTGTTCTCTAGTCGTCCCCAGTCGTCCTCTCCCTTGAAGACGACTAGAGCACAATGGTCGAAACGTCGAGAATCCACTCTCAGTGGTCCTTTTCAGAACCACACATCTTCCTAAAAAGAGTATTATAATGGTGTCACCAGAAGTCTTAATCATTCTTATGTTCAATAAGACAGCCTGTCACAAGCCATAATATTCCATTGCGAAATATCTTTAATAATGGAGATAAACACTCCACAACGGTCTATTTTATTCTTTATAAGGGAAATATGAAAAAAAAGTTCTAGGATCACAAGTATGGCATTACAGTTGCCGTTGGAAAAATGTGCATATTTTAACGAAAAGGGCAAAAGTTTAATGCACATTAATTGATCCTGGCATTCATTGAGGGAAATGGATTCAGGTAATGATTTCAAAAAACAGAAGAACGAAGGAAACTAAGGTAAAATAAGAAGGTAACGGTCTGTGTGTCACTCACACTCTTCATCAGAGGCAAGAAACCAAACATTTCTGCTTAATATTAATCGTCAAAGCTTTCCTGATTGCACGTGAAATAGGCAGTACCTATGGAAATCAAAACATTAACATTAATACTACAAATAATAATGAAATGAAATTAAAATGAAATGAAACACCCCAAACAGCAAATGAAACAAAGAGAAAAACACAGACCAAAATACAGATAAACCAGAATCAAAATAACAAGGAAACGAGCAAGAATGAATTTGTCCTGGAAGGGCTGCAAGGGAAACTAGATGTGGAAGAACGGTCCAAGAATGATTAAGAGGATGACAATTGTGGGACAATACCGGAGTCAGATATGAACTGTAAACAGAGAGAATCTGGTAATGAACAGAGAATAGACATTAGTGATCAATACCCAGAGGTAGTTCCACTATATTCAAAGGGGTGTGTGGATGTTTCGAAACAGAAGAGGGATCGGCCATTGCCCAACTGAGAATGTAATGTGCCCAAGTAATACAACCATCATGACGTGGGAGGGGACGCCCAAAAACGAATGATGCCAGTTCATTTATTTCATTAGTAATAGATGCTTGGGAGTTGTTACTCGCCATGATACATGTTAACAGTTTGTGTAATCCCAACAAACACGATTTACTTTGGGATTATTTCAGGCCTTTTAAGAACAATAGGGCCTATTATTATTGGATAAGAAAATCAGAAGAAGAAGCGATGCAAGAGCGTGTCGTAAGCAGTGACAATGAGAAATCTTCCCTAATGATGGAGATATAAGTTGTCTAAAGGGATCCCAATCCTTATATCGGAGAAAAAAATTGGAAATAAGTTGTTGGATCTCAAGTGTGATGACATTAGAAAATATTTGTTGGCAATTATAAATATTTTGTTGAAGGGGAAATATTTCTTATTAATCGTTTATGCTTCTAATGCTCTGTATCATTGCATTCATTTCATGAAGAATTACAAGACCTCCTGAATGAAGATAGTCCCTGGATTACCAGGGTGACTTTCATTGATAGTTGGGTCTCTTGCACCGAGACAGTAGTAGAGTTAAAAGCCAGTTATCTCACAAAATCTTAAAAGAAGTTAATCTTATCGACGTGTGATGACAAACAATTA
Organism: Astropecten irregularis; assembly: GCA_963971285.1. Classification (NCBI taxonomy): domain Eukaryota; kingdom Metazoa; phylum Echinodermata; class Asteroidea; order Paxillosida; family Astropectinidae; genus Astropecten; species Astropecten irregularis. The sequence continues at coordinate 6,111,671 of OZ020263.1, read as the reverse complement.
TTCATCACAATGGGGTCTTAAGGGACGTAGTGGAATTGATTTTATTCACGACATGGGGAAGACACATACCAAATATACAAATTGAGATAAATTGAAATTTGAAAACAAAATAATACATTTAAAACTCATCATAACCAAATCCAAAGATTGCATAGTACGGCACATTATCAATCGTGCTATTTATGTCGAAGACAGTGGGAATTGGCAAGAGGTAAAATCTTAGGAGATGAATGAATCGGAAAGATGGAGATATCTGTCTACCCAGGAACAACATATTAATGGACCTCACTGGAATGATGCTGCTGCTGATGTTGTGTTTGTTGCTGTATACAGACAAAACATGTTTGTAAAAATAAGAAGAAGAAAATAACAACAGGATGGAAACAAATTGAAAGCAGTTGATAAGGAAGTCCCTCCGCTTAATATATTACGTCATCATGATCATCTGCTACTTTGGATACAATGTCTGCCTTACGCGTGTTCCATGTCTGCTCTGGAAGTCACTTTTCATTGCTAGTAACACACTATAATCCATTTAGAATGAGTATTTTGATAAGTCTGACAACGAGCAAGGCAAAATACAACGAATATATACCATATTCTGTTATCTATAACTTATTATTTTTCTTTGTGTAATTCCATTGATATTTGTACAGATGAGTGGATGCTATATGAACACGTGGGCCTTGAAGACTCCAGCATCATACCAGACGAGAGATTCAAGGCATCGAGTGAATATGGTTCATCATTCCTTGCTAAAGAAGCACGACTGAACTTCAACGGACATTGGTGTGCTGCTTCAAGGTAATATAATTGAGTCACAAATTCCAGCACATCTTCCAGCACAGCAGCCATGAAACCACTCACATACCACTATATCCATTATTTAAGATACATGCAACATTAGCAATGCTGCAAACCGAAGAAACGGTACAAGGGGATCAATATAATCATCAAATAACCATAAGTGAAACAACTTGGATGAAGTCATTGAAAGGTAAAACAAAAATTGACAATTTTAGACACCGCCAACATAGGGCTGGGTGGATCAGTTGACTGAGCACCGGTACGGCATTCCAGGGTCAACGGTTCGAATGCCGCTCCAGATAAGTTTTCCTGTGTTCACCTTTCAGCGATTTATATTGAATCCAGTCGTTCCCATTGTGGTTATTTGATACCAACCTCATAGTTGCCAGCCTCATTCCAACAAAGGCGCAACGTCTGTTACCAATTAACATTATGTTGGGATTTTACCACAAAACCAATGTGTTCATCATTGGATTCTAACCTGGGACCAACATGACAATTGCCAACCTCCATCCAACATCGGACCAACGTCAGAAATCAACCAAATACAAACATAGGTCGTTGTCCGACTGAAAACCAATGTAAGTCAGGTATCACTCGCACAGTGGTAAAGCATACTAACTTTTAGCCAACGTTGGACCAACATCAACAGCCAACACAACACACACTGGGTGGGGCAACTGTAAATTGTTTTGCATGTGTCGGTCACGTGCTCCATCAGTTCTATTGATCATTCGATAGAATCCCAATCCACATTCAATACGATTTTACCTCGTTCTCGATATTCATCTCGAGACCACGTGATACTTCAGAGCAGGATAATGCATGAGCCACTGTAGTGCAATGGAGATTTATGTTAATTCATACAACTTGAAACTGGTTTTTATTCAATCAGTTAATTGATTAATATTCTTGTTGCAACAAGTATTGCTGCTCAATCCCCCATTCCATTCATCTAATCATACCATATTTCAAATCCTTAGTTTGCATCAGCAGTAATAGCAATCCGATGATATCATTATGCAAACACGTTTGATTTATAACATTGCATAATAATTATTACAACTGTGGACTAACCAGGCTCATTCTTTGACAGCCTACGTGTATTCAAGGAATGTCTGTAAGTGAAATACACCTCAGGTAGTATCTTGGTCTATGTCTTGGCAGTAGAACTGGCTTGTCTGCCTGCATTCCTATGAGTCTGGGAAACCATGATTGTGTTGTCCAGAGTGGGAATATTAATATCTACTCTGTTTCTTCCAGGTGTATTTTCTGAAGGCACATGACGATCATGCTGAAAGGAAGAATCACATTAAGGTTTGCATGATATTGAACAGGCATCAAAACAGACAGCGTCTGGGTCTGGCCTCCATGAAACATAGCGCAAGATTCGCTTATTCAGTCAGGATGCAAATAGATCTATTGATATATCGCCCAAAGGGATTGAATGCGACTATAAACCTTGGGCTTTAGCATCCATTCAGTCCTATCATTAAATAATCCAGTAGACTCTGGTTGACTCTGGTAGCAACATTCTACGATCCTGCAAGGATGATAAGAGCAGATATCCAAATATCCTGGTCAATGCACCAAGAACCAGAGTTGAATCATTGTCCATATTCAACCCCTGGAAAGCAGGCAACAATCAGGCCAATAGTAGACACAACATCCTGAATTATAATCAGGTTCTTGTGTAACACACAAGTAATCTCTTGTCGAGACTTTACTACCTTAATAGGTGTTGTTCAACCATCTTATCGACAGAATTCAGAACACGGATTTCTCGGGGTGAACACACAACTCCAGATTTGTAATCAACTTGGTGGAATGAGGAACATTTACGGCACATTCTTCTTTAGTATCTCCTTGCAAGTACAAGAGTCATCAATATAAACTAACAGATAAAAACACTTCTTTCTTAGGGTTGAATAAACTGGCTTCATCAAAAAAGCAAATATTCTAGGGGCCGAGGCCAAACCATTTTATAGACAAGTACATTAGTATAAAGTGTTTTTCGCATGAGCATTTAAGGAATTATTGGTATTCTTCTGCAGTGATAGGCAAGATGTAAATCAACATTTTTCAGAATGTTTCAAGAATCATTCTAAAGGTGCCACTGTTTGGAAACCAGGGAAATTACTGAAGAACCGAGCCAATCTGCCTCTTTTGTATGGAGAGAGTGTTTTACATCATGTTTGACCAGCTCATCTGTTTCCAAATCATGAGATATTTGTTCCGTCTCGAGCAAATCAATGTCTGCTGGTGGCTCTGAAGCAACCCTTTAAATTCCAAACTTATAGGGATTTTGGAATTCAAAAGGAGAACATGTTTATCTCAGGCAATGTTTCTCCAAAATGAAATAAAGTTTTCAACTGGCCTGCTATAGGGGTTTCTACTGAGCAATTTACTAGGAAGTTGTCTCACCTCCTGTTTTACTTGTTCTTGTTCAACTATTTGCCGCTGTACCATGACCGTCGGCTCTAGGCCCCCTTAAGTACGGCTTGTAGTGCCTCTTGCGCCCCGGTACTGATAGCCAGCTCTGCCAAATGACCTGTGCCCTGATCGCCCTCTCCCACGTCCCCCACAGAGAGCGGCTGCTAATTTCAATCCAACCTTATTTACTTCTGACATATCTTTAAATTGTTGAGGTGGGTCATCCCCAAAAAGTTGTTGGGTGAAGTAAACAGTTGGATGACAAAGATGTGTGAAGTTGGCACTGATATCTTGTTGGATAAATGCCCTGCGTCGCATATTCAGCTGATAGTTAGCTGATAGCTGATATAGTGAGTCGCATCAGTTGCATATCGCAACAGTGATTTTATATCAAGTTGATTAAATTAAGCTCGTTCTTTCTTTTGGACATTTGAAGCGGTATACGTTGATTCTCGAGCTGGATCCTATGAACAACTGACTTAACGAAAAGTGTTCCAATTTTTGAACTTTTACATCCTGTGAGCGAGTACTGCTCGACATAAATTATCACAAATAAAATTTGCTCACTCTAATATAATAATTACCTTTCAATAGTTATTTTGTCTGTTGAAGTTATTATTACTTTTCGGTTTTTCATTGGACAATTTGTCTCTCATTATAGGATTTGCAATGGATGCTAACTGAGCATGTACTGCCTCAGTAGTCTGTTCATCTTACCGATAATCCAGTGCAATATTTGTAAATAAATCATTTGATCAGAATTATCACATCACTAGTGCTGATTGTGTCAGGGTTTGTTTCTTCAAGTATCTTATAAAGCGACGCTGAAATCATGATCATAGTGGTTTTTTCTACTGTCTATTTTATGCCGTTTTTTTTTCAATGGCAACCTCACACTATGATTCAGATTCATTCTCGGTCTCGTCATTAGACTGAACAGCCGGGAACATATGGGGAAATTATTGAAATTGCTTAGTGATACCACTTCCTAGCTCCATGGTGATACTAGTCCGAATTGATTACATTGCATCTTTCATCTGACTTAGAGCAATGCTATCTGGGGAACATGTAGGTTCAGTTTCGAAATTATCCAAGTGTAAATCCACTCTCGTTTTAATCATGGCGATTTCGTAGGCCACTTTAACTCATGGTCAGCACAAGGCTGTGAGGGTGGAAACCCAGATGAAGTGTCGAGAAACCCTGAGCCTTGATGACCATCTAACCATGATGTAACTTACACGATTGAGGTGATAGGATGGCAAGCAGTTCTTCATCCTGCGGGCTCAGGGTCAACACCCCACGCTCTGCTGGTTGTCCAGCCATGCTGTGCACCCTACTATTATAAACTTCGCCATCACTGACAGCCTTGTCACATCTGAACATCGCGAGGTTCAGCAGCAAAATCAACTCCCTTGGTCGCACCGCGCTAGGTCACGTGGTGTTGAGGTGAATATCGAGAACGAGGTAGAATCAGGTCTATAATAATAATAATAAATACAATTTATAAAGCGCCTAATACAAAGGTTTCTAAGCGCTGTACAGCGTAGGAAAACAAAATTAAGAATAACATCAAATTTAAGTACATAATGTGATTATTGTTGCTTAAAGAGGTGTGCTTTAAGTCTACTCTTAAAAGTAACAACTGTGGGGGCATTTTGAATGTCAGAAGGGAGATTATTCCAAAGAATGGGAGAGCAAACTGAAAAGGCACGATCGCCATAGCGGGTGTGGGTACGTGGACCATGTGCTAATTGTAGATGTGAAGATGATGATGATCTCAGGTTGATGGATGAAGTGTGTCTTTTGGGAGATATAAGGTCGCAGATATATGGTGGTGCAAGCTCATGTCGAGCTTTGTAAGTAAGGAGAAGTATTTTGAATTTGATTCGTTGTGGAATTAAAAGCCAGTGTAATGAGCGGATTGCAGGTATGATATGTTCAGTTTTTCTTGTTCGGGTGATGAGACGAGCAGCTGTATTTTGGATGTGCTGAAGGGGGGCAAGGTGGGAAATTGGTAGGTTTATAAGCAGGCTGTTACAATAATCAAGATGGGGGGTAACAAAAGCATTATTAACAAGACGTTCAGTGGAAGTTTTGTCCAAGTAGTTGCGAATTTTCCCGATTCTGCACGGCATGCTTTGCTGATGTGTTTCTTGAGGTTCAATGAGTTATCGATTAGAACACCAAGATCCTTGATGGAAGATGAGGGCAAAACATGTGTACCATCAATGTTGAGAGTTGGTGGGTCATTGGACTGACGAAACTGAGATGTTACATGTATCACTTCAGTCTTATTACCATTCAACAGAAGGTTGTTGCAGCAGGCCCATGACTTTATATCCTTGATGCATTCTTCAAGCCTTGTTACTCCAAGAGACAGTTCGCTTTGCTGAATGATAACATATACCTGCGTGTCATCCGCGTACATCATGTGATGGACACCCTGGTGAGCACTGATGACATTGCTGAGAGGTCCCGTATTAAAAAAAAAATATAGGGGTCCCATCACTGATCCCTGAGGAACGCCCCAGTTGAGTGGATATGTGTCAGATTGCGCACCGTTTACAATAACTACCTGCTTGTGATCTTGCAAGTAGGAAGTCGGCCACTTCAAGACCACTCCATCAATTCCATAGTTGTGTAGGAATCTCTGTATCATGACCGTGTGGTCAATGGTATCAAATGCCGCAGAGTAATCCAGCATAACCAGAATTGCCTCATGACCTTTGTCGATGGCGAGAAGGAGGTCATTGTGAACTTTTAACAGTGCAGTTTCCGTTGAATGATGCTCTCGATATGCCGACTGTACTTCTGGAAGCAGTGTGTTATGATTCAGATACTCCCGGATCTGGGCAGCAACTATCTTTTCAAGAGCTTTGGCAATGAACATTTCATTAGCGATAGGTCTATAGTTTGTCAAGTTATTGTGATCCAAGTTGGGTTTCTTCAAGACTGGAACGACATGAGAAGTCTTGAATGAGGTAGGCACGACTCCACAGGACAAGGATGTGTTGACTATTTCAGAGACTAATGGCAACAGCTCTTGGAGACATCCCTTCATCAGCCACGTTGGAACCGGGTCTTATCGGCAAGATTTTGATGCGCTGTCACGAATCACCTTTTCGATCTCACATTCAGAAACTGGTGTAAATGCAGATAATTTGCTTTCAGTTACATTTTCACAAGCATTTGCCTGATGTCCATCCAGTTTCTTGATTATTAAGCGTACCTTTTCACTGAAAAAGTCTCCGAATGTGTTGGCTAATTCTTCATCAGAATCGTGGCTCGGGAGAGGTTGAGTTGATGAGGGTACAGTCATTTTTTGAACGAACTGGAAGAGCCCTCTGGCATCGAGCTGCATAATTTCAGTTCTCATATATGTAGACTTGGATTCAAACAGAAGTTGGTTGTAAGATTTGCACTCTGCCACGTACAGTTGTCTATGGATCTCTAAGCCAGACTTAGCGTATCTTCGTTCAGCGCGGCGTTTTAAGCGTTTGGCATCCTTAAGTTCCTCAGAATACCAGGGAGCCATAGGTCTGACTGAGACAAGAGTTGATTTTTCTGGAGCATGTTTGTCAAGCGTTTCACACAGAAGACTGTTGTACCGGTCAGCCAGTTCTGAAGCTCCGGAAATGACAGGCAGCTCCTGAAGAGAATTCAGCAAGTCTTTCTTAAAAAGACTGACATCGATGTCTTTAAGTTTGCGGTAAGAAACCAGCTTCTTAGTGGGGACAGGGCGAGTGAAGTTAAGCAAACATTGAACTGGCCCGTGATCAGAAGGCAGTCCAGAGATGCATTCAGTTGCACGGATAGGATGGTCAATGTTTCGTGTAATAAGCAGATCGAGTGTGTGACCTGCACTATGTGTTGACTCTTCAACATGTTGGTGAAGACCAGCTGCATACAGGATGTCAAGGAATGTCTTAGAATCCACATTTGCATTATTGTCTACATGTATGTTGAAATCCCCAATCAGGACATGCTGGTGATGGGCTATAGATACTGATTCAACCAGCTTGGAGAATTCACGAACAAACATATCAAATGTAAGTTTATTCTTCCTCGAAGAAGGCGGTCGGTATATGGCAATCAGCCTGAATGTAGCTGACGATGAGACACGTACAGTCATGTCCATGTGCTCAAATGATTGAACGCAGCTACTGTCATTCAAAGAGATATGAAGATTCGAGCGGAAGATCACACAATTGCCACCACCACGTGCTCCTCGAGGAGCGTGCACGATACGGTAGTCTGGTAGAGTGGAACTTATGTCTGCTATGACAGGGTCATCCTGGGAATCACCCTTCAGCCAAGATTCGGTTATAACAAACATGTCTAAGTCCCGGTCAAGAATAAAATCACTTATCGCTGTTGTCTTGTTGTTCATGGAACGAGCATTCCACTGACACAACTTCAAGCAATTGTCCTTCGGGGGATGAACCAGGGTATCTGTCAGATGAACGGGTAGTAGATTTGATCTCTGTCTTTGGTGTTGAACTGCTTGACGGATGTCAGAGACAATACAAGGAATTTGGTGTCGAGTTTGGTCCACTTTCCACCTCTTTTTCCACGCTTTCTCCATCTCTTCCTCCTTCCCTTCTTCCAGGCTGAAGCTATTGGTTGATGAAGCAGGATATGTTCATGGATAGGGCATGGTTTACACTGTATGTGGAGGGATTTAATTTTGAGGCTGACCTCTTTTTCCAGTTGGCAATCATTGCTATTGTAAGCAGGACAAAGGCTGCGTAGAATCAGTGCAGAGTACTGAATGAGTCCCAGGTCAGCAGTCATTGTTGGGCAGTCCACATGAAAAGTGTCCAAGGCAAGAAGGAGCTCCTTTTCAGTGTTACCATTCAGTGGTATGGCAGAGTGAACAGAGTGAATAGACCACGGTGAAGATGTGGAGTCCAAGTGGTAGAGTGTAGTGGGCCAATAAAACACTGTGTAATTCTCAGACAGAATTGCCACCACAATCAGGCACAAAATGTCGTAAAATGAGAGTGACTCCATGGTGAAAAATAAGTCATAGCTAAAAAGGAGAGAGAGCATGTGAAAGCAGCCACCAAGGCGCTGCACAGCTGTAATCTATAGACATATGCTCTTTATAAAAAAAATATAGAGACACATAAACCTAATTGGTAACCAGTCAGAACTTTCAATAATCCTCATGTAGTCAACTGCGCCACGGATGATGAATACTATACCATATAATCCTCGCTGACCTCTGCCATATGGGTACACTGCACTAAATAGCTCAAAAATCAATGTGCCGAGCTAATTATCACAATTTGTATTCCCTCAAATTTGCAGACTGAAATATGCATTTGGGGTCGTTAATTTATTGTGTGATTAAAACAAATTGTCACAACCTGTGGGGGTTCAGTGTTGTAAGCTATTGTGGAGACTTGAGAAATGTTGGCTCTTGCCGCTATTTCGCTTTCAATGTGGAGGGTTGCTTCGAGAAAACTGGCAGCAAGTGGGTTTGAGAAATGTTTTTTTTGGGAGGGGGTGATACATTTTTGGTGCAATTAGCAAAAACTCTGAGCGGCTGACCAACCAAAAATGGAAAAAAAATAGATATATGAGGATCAAATTACCATTTGCAGTATTGCACCAAAAACTGAGAGACTCCTGCATGTATGAGGTTTTTTGAACGTGGAGTTGAGGGTTTTTACACTAAGGTCATTGGTATTCTATTTACTATTGTGGACCCATAGTAGCCAACGTTACAATTGTATCGCCCGATATGGTGACAAAGCATTTTACGAAGCCCAGACCTACGTAATATTCGCTGCTGATTCATTCGACGCTCTGTATAATAAGAATAATTTCAAAGACGCACTTATGTATTTTCTATGACCTGTGGTGGATTTCATAAAGCACTGAGATTATTCTGAAATCGCGAATCAATCTTAATAGCTAAGCAAAGTGTGATGTCAAGATACAAATTACCATAACGATATTGACAACTCAAAGATTAATCTGAGCGTCTTGTGAAAGTGGCCCCTAGACCAATACACAAGCCTGTACCATTTCTGTACACAGAGAAACAAATAATGTGAAACAATCCGAATCTCTTCAAAGTTTTGAAATGTTGAATTGACCATAAGCTAGGGAGCAATTATTTCAACAGTTTTGGGATGTCTGTTTAATTTATTAGTGATACAGATCTTTGGGTTGAAGTGAATCTCGTGACCAGTACCCTGGTGTCCGGCGTCATCACCCAGGGAAGCTCGGGTAACTCTCGTGTGACACAGTACCAAGTGTCATATCAGACTGAATCATCATTGCCAGAGGTATATGAACACGTCAAGGATACCAACGGAGCCACTGAGGTAATGATATAATATTATGATACATACATGAATCCCTGTCCCTCTTCATTGCTGCACTGATCTGTTATTAGTTCAATGCCCAAGTCAAGTCATGGCTTTCCTACGAGAAACTTCCCCCTTACTGGAACTCCACGTCTTCTTTGCTACCTCACTCTTAATCTAAGGCCCGTTCACACACACTAAAAGCGCTACTTTGAATCGCGTCGCGATTATTTTCTGTCGTGTTTCAAACAGGCCGACCGAAACCTTACCAGTTCGATTTCTAAATCAAACTGCGCATGCGCCATTTTCGACGTTTGACCTGAATTTGACCTGACATCCGGTGCTACGCGCGCAACGATTTGAATCCAGTATGGAAATTTGTACCTAAATTGTCGCCTAAAAGAACGAAATCGCGACCCAAATAATAGCGATTATTGATGTGAGGAAACGTGCATTTAATCTCATTATTCTTTGCACGTCTTCAACTGTCCTTCACTGTCCTTATACATATGGAAGTGTATTGAGGACATGACTAAGAAACTATTCGGAGAAAGCTATTACTATTACTGGAATTACTTTTCCATCCAAAAGGATTATTATTCCGAGCGGGTGGATTACTTTTTCGCCCAGGCGTATGTCCTAAACAGACTTCCGTAGATACATGTTCTGCAGCCTAAGGTTGGAAATCAAATTTCTTAAAATAATGTCCTCTTTGCTGTCTCTTCAGATCTTCAGTGGTAACACAGTGAAGGGTTCGACTGTTATTCAACTCTTTAAAGAGACCATCCAGGCCACCCTGGTGAGACTGGAAGCATTGGACAAATACAGTGGTAGTGGTTATTATTATTGTCTGCGGTTTGAGCTACTTGGATGTCGTCTGAATTATTGAGCCTATTATGTCTCAGAAACCTTTGAACATTTGGACATTTCATCTGTACAAATCCTCTCAAATTCTACTAATTGAAGCAAACCTTATTCAGTGTAACTCGGTTAACTTATCACATTCATTTCGAATATTTTCTTCTCATTGAACTGTACATAGCATACATTATCACAGAGATCGTCTTAACCATTAACATTAATCCAAGCTCACGGGCTTGGTCTTTGTGGCGACTGATCTTAAAATCTTTTAAACGCAGGATTATCTTATCTATTTGGATTAGAGTCAGTTGACATTAATCCAACTTACCTCTGTTTAGTCCCTAATCAACCAATTACCTAGTTATATCTCTTCGCTCACATCAGGGCCCAATATCATGGCTTTACTTACCATAAGTGTGGAATCGACGCTTACTAAAGTAGGAAATCCTATTCTATGGATTAGCAAGGAATTTTCAGTTGTGCATACATGTGAGTGGTTCACGTAACCAAGGACTTCTCGCTTACTATGCTAGCGTGGAAAGTTGACGCTAACCGCGTAAGCGTAGAATGAGAAGTGTAAGCGCCAAATTCTGCGGTAAGCAAAACCTTGAAATTTGGCCCAGATTCTTGGCGAAGAGGGGTTTGTGTACTTTTTGTTAACGCGTTTATTGCGAGAACCACTCACGGACTTTGCTAATGAGAGAAATGCTAATCTCACGTTTGATCAAAACGTGAGAAATCTGCGTCTGTTTTTAAGTATCCAGTAAAAAAAAAAGATTAGCTGCATTTTACCCAATCATTGCGGAGGCCCGAAAAGGGACACCCGACAATTTGTTTATTTCGTGTAAACGACATAGTACAGAGCTTTCGGTCACACACGGGTAATACTTCTATCGAACGGAGAAAAAAAATTGAAAATGAAAAAAAAAATCTAATGTCCCTTTGCGGGCACCGTAAATAATAATAACGAATGGACGTACTGCTTGATGCACTTTGTGACATGATTTTGTCCATCAAGTACGTAATATCCAAGCAGTCATAATGGACGTGTCATGCATCCATAACGTTCAAGCATGCAATCTTACATAAGTGTTTTGGTTTGATTTCGTGCATTACATTCTGACCCGTTCCCGTCAGTCACATAAAAACGTGCATCTTAACATCTGTATTGTTTCTGCAAAATTTTACAACGAAACGAACTTGGCTCAAATAAAGTACAGTGAATTTAAGATGAAACATGAGTGATGACATAATTATGAACAATTAAATATAGGCCTACTATAAAACACAGTTTGATACAGATCTACCGGTACCCGATTAGATTCATAAAATGCCCCAATAATATTTTGCAGTAAGAAACCTTGGTTGGAAAAGATTTAATCAAACACTTTCATTACGAACATGTGGGTTTTTATAGGAATTAATATAACTCAACATGCTGAATATAAGTTATTGTTCCATAATTCAAACGTTGCCATGGAAACATGGGGAAAACCAACCAATAGAAAGCAAATTATATTGATGAGAGTGTTAAGAATCGATATAATACATTGAGAATGTCTTATTATCATTCAAATACTGGCTTATGATCGGTCAACAAACTGTGTTTAGTTTCATTCATTGATTCTCGTCACATTAGATATTTGTATTTACATTTGCACATCATGAATCTAATATTTAGTATATGTGATATTGTATATGCACATAATATATTGTGCAAATTGTACCCTGGTTATAATTGTTTGTAAAGAAACCTATGAGACCCATGTATATATTATTTTGTGTAATAGTGACGGGTGTATTTACAATCTTAATAAAAACCACCACGGTGTCTGACTGCTTGAGTTTAAGGAAAAGCACACCTTGATATCATCATATCTTAATGCAAATGACTTTCACAGATGACTCTGCTCTTTCAATTGTTGCTGGACATTTCGAAAATTGTAGATAAAATAGTTCCAAAATTGCGAGCGCATAGCATTCCAATATACCGTTTCATTACAATGTAAAACTGTACAAAGAGCGGCCTACGTAAATGCTGGTATATTAACTCGTCCAAGATATTTCAATGATTTTAAATATTGAGCAGCTTCGCCAGATTTATGAAATCGATTAGAGCTTAATGCGCAGCTGCGCAATATTGCAAGTGGACTTGGGTGCGAATCCCCTCATTGCAAACGATCAATGCTTAGCTCAGAGACACATATACTCAGGTATACTGGCATAGCTTAGCATTGTAGTCAATCTGGCGTGCGGTCATCAAATAGAAACGTTAGATTCTTTATATCGATAACTAGACACTATTTTCTGTAAGTATTATATTACAAGTGAATTCATCATCTCTTTGAATATATGGTGGAAATAAATTCAAATCATGGAAAACGTAAATTCTAAATTCATCGCCAGAACATGAGATAAACCAGTATAAAAAAAACAAAATCACGAGCGATAAAAAAATCTACGATTTTATCGCCATCTGAAAATAGTTCACATGCTATTAAGCTTTATCTATCAGTTACTGGTTTTTTTTCTTTTAAAAAATGCAATATTTCACTTCATTTCTTATTTTCCCGGAATATATTAAAATGAGTCTTTGTTTTAATTTTGAAATTGTAAAGTTAAAAACAGTTTTTAAAATGAGAAAAAAATAGAGTATAAAAAGAAAAAAAAAAAAAAAAAAAGGAAAAAAAAAAAAAATGTTATCCTTTTAATGTAATGTGTTCAGATGTATTAATGTACTAAAAAGGAGACACAAACAGATGTGCAGGTGAAATTAAGATGACGCTGAGACGGCGTTATGCATCACTAAACAGCAAAAGCTGAAATGGCAGTTATATTCTTAGATGTAATTGCTATAGACGTTTAATGCCTGAACCTTCTGTCGCACTGCGTGTATAATTAGCATTGAATTTATACTTTAATATTGGTAATTTTTGCACTTCATTTTACGATTTTGACACAATTTTAGCTTATTTTAAAATGATTAAGAAACGAGAAACTTTAACTGAGACTTATTTTCCCAAAAAATAGGACATAAAACCGTGGGAACAGTCCGATTACAAAAAGAAGCTTTGTTTTAAGTTATTGTAATCCATGTATGGGACAATTTGATTTACCTTCAATACATTTTGGATAAGCAAACAGAACTTAACAATCACTATTACTTGGAAAGTAGCTAGTGAACACAAAATCATTTTCATTTTCCAGTCGGTTTATTCAAAACATTATTTAGGTAGATGAATATCACTTTGTCTAAAGCATGGTGGCATGGCATTAGATAATGTTTTACTTTGCACATCCAAGGGCCAAGTAAAATATCGAAGGTAGAGGGAAAATATTGGGATGCTCTGATTGCAGTTAGATGGAATATTATGAGGCTGGGAAGAAATAAAAAAAGTCAGAATACATCATTCAGCAAAGGGTATTATGAAGACGAGCTTTTAGACTGGTGGTATTTGTAATTTATTCAAAATTTACATTAACAATTTATTCTCCTTTAATGAATCTATTTTTGTGTTTTAAAGAATTAATGAATATACATTTTAAAGACTTTTTAGTCTATACATTGGAGTGTGACAGAAGGAAACACGCGAAATTTATTAAATTGAATCTCGGTTCACAGTGCAAATTACAATCACGTGCTTAAGGCTGTACCTCAATCATCAAATAACCACAAGGGAAACTGACGTGGTTAGGTTTAAGTCATTGATAAGTGAACAAAGAAAAAATGACTGGAGAGGGATTCGAACTTGCGACCCTAGAATACCGCACCGGTGCTCTACCAGCTGAGCTATCCAGCTCTATGTTGGTGGTGTCCCTAATAGTCAATTATCTGTGTTCGTTTAGCAGTCAGAAGCCATAAACCACTCACATACCGCTATATCCCCAGGATCTTTGAAGATACGCGCAGTTTTTCCAATGCTTCAATTTTGAGTAACGGCGCATCATAGGAAGAATTCAGAAAGCTTCAAAAAAGAAAAACACCTTTGTTCACTTTGGTTGAACTTTGTTATATAATAGAAAAATTACATCATTAACTTGAAAGGAATAATACAAATCAGGTTAAAAACCGTCACTTTTTTGGGCCCTCAATTATTATTATTATTATTATTTTTGCATAACTCAAAAGCAACACACTGAAATGGTACCTTGTAATATTATACCCTCTGATGAAGCTATGCATATTAAATGCCTGAACCTTCTGTCGCACTGCGTGTATAATTAGCATTGAATTAACACTTTAATATTGGTAATTTGTGCACTTCATGTCATGATTGTTTAACGATTGAAGCACATTTTAAAATGATTATGAAACGAGCATTCATCTCAGAAACTTCCCAAAAAGAGGACATAAACCGTGGCAAACAGTTCGATTACACAAAGAAGCTTTGTTTCAAGTTACATGAATTGTAATCCATGGGTGGGACTGAGATATTGACCCTCAGAAGGTCACCTCTTGTTGACCCTCTGAGATATTGACCCTCAGAAGGTCACCTCTTGTTGACCCTCTGAGATATTGACCCTCAGAAGGTCTCCTCTTGTTCACCCTCTGAGATATTGACGCTCAGAAGGTCACCTCTTGTTGACCCTCTGAGATATTGACCCTCAGAAGCTCACCTTTTGTTGACCCTCTGAATAAATACAACTTCAAACCGAGTAATAATTGCATATTATGCGTTTTTGAATGCACTCGATAAGAACCATGTGCTGGCACAGGTGGGATTCGAACCTACGACCGGCTGCCTCCTGCTATTACAATAAGGCTATACCAATTCCAATGGGATTTTATTAAACTACATTTCCATTTATTACCGTTGGGGGAAAAACAACAGTGATTTACTTTGATAACATATTGGATAAGCAAACATAAATCCATGATCACTATCACTTGGACGATAGCTCGTGATTAAAAAAATTGCACCAAGAAAAATGTTGTAGTTTCATCTTGTTTATTGATGTCGTTGCCAATGTTTTATGTGTCTGTCAATGTGGACTCTAGTTTTAATCAATAGCTGATGAGAGTGTTTATGTCGGATACAATCTTACACAGGATTCATAGGTAGATGACGGTTAGGAAAGGAGCTTCGTCCACGACTCGTTGTCTGAGTGTGTGGTATTTCCAAGTGGTATTATTAGTTGCCCCCTCCAAGGACAAGACTGGCAACAAGAGGCAACCACCCTGGCCATCCGTATTACCCCCACAGGCCAATGGGTCTTCTATACCCACGGCCAATATGTAGTTCCTCAGCACAAAACACCCAGTAGCCCTACCCAGTAGCTCAGCGGATCCATCTCAATCCAGCTGTTCTACTCCAGTGCAACCTTAGCATCTCCTACAACACTTATAACCAGCATCCTCCGAGTCAGGCAACCAGTCACCCTACTGAAGACGAACAGAGTACCGTAGAACTGCTCGGAACGTCGAGTGTTAACCATCAGTTCTTCTAAGAACCACACACTCTCACAGAGAAGATTACATGGTGACACCACAAATCTTACCTTATGACAGGCAACCAGGTTGAAATGCTGTGTATGAGACTGATCGTCGTTAAATCGGAGGTCTGATGAAGAATATGATAAAACATCGGAACATAAATAATCAACATGTAATATCTGCATTGACATATGGAGGAGTACGGGTTGGCCCAATGGACGTAGGGATTCAATATCACATAGAAACATTGTACATCAGATGGGATAAATGACACACTGTGCTTTGTCTTTGGTTTACATCACTTGTCATTATCTCATCTTGTGTACAATTCACAATGCATCATCCACTGATTCAGTCAACTGTGCATTGTCAAGCTACCAGACAGAATCGGATAATTACAAAGACAATGCTATACCTACAACCAAAATTTATTATTATTATTATTATTTTTTTTTTTTTTGGGAGGGGGGGCTAGAAGAATCATTATTTTTGTTGGGGGGCTAGAAGACCCAATATTTTCGGTTCTTTGAACACTCGCTTCTGCTATGTCGAACAACATGCACATAACAGCCTAAACAACACGTTTTTTATGTATTAAATGGGCACTTAATAACTGAAAAAATCCAGTATTTTTCAAGAATTTTTACTTCAATTGCATTTTTGTGGGGGGGGGGGGGGGGCTAGACACAATTTTTGAGGGGCTCAAAAAGTATTTCAAATCCTCGCAGATCTTCCATCAAAATCTACCCTTTTCCTCCCAGGAAAGGTCAACAGTTCACAGAACTCGATCTGTGCCAACAAGATCACCACACACACAACCCTCTACATTTCCATGGTCAGAGATTGAGGCATGCAAGACACAAAGCAAATGATACCAATCTCTTCTTAGTGTGTACATCCTTTGAGAGGGATGTGGTTCGGCTGGCAACATTGAATTTTATCTGTCTGCTTATACTTCAGAATATTCATAATTGAAATGTCTCCCAACTCTTCACAATTCAGCCAAATGTACAACTGCAGGTTTCATTAAATCTCCATGTCAATGTCAAAACCAAGTGGACAGCTACATGTACTGAAACAGCCCTGTGACTGCAGACTTTATAATGTGTATGCTATACTATACTCTCGCGCCATACCACATGATATGTCGAACCATTCTTAAAGCATGTATCAGTTTAAACCAGCCAAAGATATTAAAGGTAGTATCATATTTTGGTAGCATATAATGTAATAAGAAGCCAAAACAGAAATCTCCACAGATTTACCTATAACTTACACGGTATGAAGATGGTAATACTAGAAACATACCGTTTAAATTGTTCTGCCTGAAATGTTTTATTTATCCCGAAAAGAGTAACATCAGTGACCAAAATTATTTTTGATCTTTTAAAGATCAAAAATAAAAGAGAAAAGACTGTGGTCATTTGTAACTGTTTTCTCCAAAAGTGGGCACCGTATGGGACTGAAATTTTCAAAGATGACTGTAACTTTATCTCCCTTGATATTTGTGCTCATGAATTTGCATTACTTTGACAAAAACAAGAAGAAATTCACTATATGTGAATATATACCTTAAAATATGAGACAGGAAGCAGCAAGTTCTGTTCACTGACATAGAATCAATGAAATAGGCCTATACCATATAGGAGTGATGTAAACTCGTGGAGTCTCTTGAGCTAAAAACAGCCATTGAGAATGGGTGCTTATGAGGGAGAGCAAAAACCATGCATCAATTTGAATTGTATTTTGTCTTTCCCATAGACTGGTGTAGTTCAAGTCATATCAAAAGAAACAAATCATTCTCATGCAGTTAGCTCCTACGTAATTCACATGAGAAGGAGTCGCACAAAAATACAATTTTCCTGTTATACATGTTCGATAAATGAAAAACTAGAAATATCAATGACAGTGTATAAAACCTTAATCAATAAATACATGCTTTTGAGTCCAGCCAGCTACAAAAAAAAGAGAACAAATTTGAAAAAAATGGAAAAGGAAAGAAGAACAAAAGAACAAAAACCCAAACCAACGGAATATTCGGCAAATGCTTTATAAAGGCAAACTGATTTCAATAATATTGCCAGTTACTATGACAATAATACGTCATGAATACCATTACAGGCAAATACACGTGGTGCAATCTCTGATCGTTTGTATTGGTCAGTGGGTGCAATATATAGCAACGCCCAGAGACCGTGTAACCAGACCGCCGATGGAGCTGCTCTTGGATAGACGTACAATCTGACGGGCTGTCTGGAGTTTGTTCATGATCGAGACACTTTGAGCTTTCTCTGTACTTACAAATCATCTGGATATCGTGTGACTGGACGACTGTTCCCCTTTTGACTGATGAACAAAGACAATAGGGCATACTGACAAGCCTGTATAGAATCATTCCTACTCTAGTTTCATCGTTGCATTAACTCAGACCCATAGTCATAACATTTTCTCTTGCCCGCATAACTGCGAGGCTGATTGGATCCAAGATGCGGATCCAGAATTCTTTTTGGGTTTTAATCCTACCACTGTGTTTGGCGACCATTTACTTTTTGCTGCTCATACACGTACGTGGAGAGTCATGTGGAGCCCTGACCGTTACTGAACCCGGTGATGATGCTGCCTCACTCCGAGAAAGAGCATTTGCAAATTTCAGACAAAGCTGCCGAAAGAAACCAAGCAAGCCACCAACCGCAAAGAAACAAGGTAAGTTGCAATGAACAAGAAATCAAGGTAAGTTGCGATGAACAAGAAATCAAGGCAAGTTGTGATGAACAAGGAACCACGCAAGGTAAGTTGTGATGGGCAAGAAATCAAGGTAAGTTGCGATTCTTTTCTTGAATGAAACAAGGTTTCTGCTACAGGAAACATTGAATTTACTCAACGTTGATCATGAAGCCTTCTCTTTACTGATTGGACTGTAATTAGAAGCACTATTATTGCCCTGCATGAATTGTTTTATTTAACTTACATCAATCACCTTGCGTACGGTTTTATAAGTACAAATGATATTCTAGAAATAATAAACCAAAGTAAAGAAACGGTTCCTGATCACGTTCAACGCCAAAACTACTTTCAAATACAACTAAGATTTACCGGAATATTAATTAATGGATTGACCGTAATGTTAAACGGCGGGTTTTTCAAATAAACGGTACAAAAAGTGCAGTCAATGTAAAAGAAAATATTCGGCAAACATGAATTTCTATGCGTATTTTCTCTCTCCAATCAGAATTGAAGTCATTGCCGCGTTAAAGGTAGTATCATACTTTGGTAAGAGACCAAAACAGAAATGTTCACAGATTTACGTATTACTTTCAGAATATGAAGATTGTGCTATAGTAGAAACCGACTTACTTGTAGAAACCTACCGTTAAAATGTTTCCGCCTAAAATTGTTTATTTATCCAGAAATAAGTAAAACAACGACCGGAAATCTTTTAAAGATCAAAAATAAAAGAGAAAAGACTTGAAAAATACTGTGGCTGTTTTTCACTGTTTTCTCAAAAGGTCGGCACCGCATGGGACTGAAATTTTCACAGATGACTGTTACTGTATCTGTCTTGATATTTGTGACCATGAATCTGTATTTCTTTGTTAAAAAACAAAGTATGATATTACCTTTAATGTTGAAATAATGTATTCCACAGTCCGCACTTTCAGAAATATTGCTTTTCTTCCAAATCGAGTGAAAGGTTTCATATTTTGGTTTCGGTTTTTCTGCTATCAATTTTTTTAACCTTACGAATATAACAATTCCGGTTATTTGAACGTTTAGCCAAGTAATCGTCCCAATGTTACTCGGTTATCAGGTTTAGTAGAGTACGGTATGATTAGTAATGTACGCCACACTAGGTTTGTTTGATAATCTTTGAGATGAAATAAAAATGTTTCTGATTCGTTTGTCTACATGGAAGGATACAGACAAATGGGTATCGTCATGAATTGCTTACAAATTGCTGAATTACGCTCAAGTAAAAAATAGTTCAAGGTGTCGGTCACTATTTTCTTTTTATTAATTCCAATGTTCTGCCAGGGAGTCTGGGACTGATGCAATATATACCATGTTTGTAATAAGGATGTTAATCAATAGATTAAGCAACGTCTAAATGGCTGATGGCTGAGTTATAAGACGTCCATTTCATGTCAGCATCCAATATATTTTCTGGCACTCACACCTTTTAAACAAGTATCAAGAACCCATAGAATCACTGTTACTTGAGCGAATGCCCGTTTGCACATCATTTTTGAAATCGATTCTATAGTACATTCGTATCCCGTATGTGCACGAATACGGATTCTCTGAATGCTGCGTGTATGCCCTGTAGCAGGGAAAACAAGCAAAAGTAATTTGGTAATTTGTAAGATATTTGCTCTTGAATATATCTATAACTGACACATTTGCTTCAGTTTGTGATTGTGATTGTGATTGTGATTATTACCAGACCAGATAGATTTTTGACGAACTTTATATATTATAGATGACTCTAATAAGATTCGAAGTTTCCGAAAAAGTAAGAATGAAAGAGAATACAAAAACATTCGATTATTTGCACATTGTTGCCAACCATACAGGGATAAGTCGGCAGTTTTTATATAGAATTGTTCGCATTTTCATGATGAATGTATAGCAATAGGGGTTGTGAATACAAAGCCCAATCCAGCCTTGAATGAGGTTATTGACTTCATTGAGGCATGCGATCTATACGAATTGAACAATACGTTACCTATGTAATATAATGTGTATTTTCACGGTGAAGTGACTGGGAATTTGTTAAGCCTTGCTCAGCGAATCTCCGCGGGTAGACCCGTAACTCCACAGTCTAACTATCGACTTCTATACGCGCTAGAATATGTGATACACTGTGGTTAAGATCTTATATTCATTTATTGCTAATATTTCTGTGCATAATTCAATATGAGGAGAAGGCTTATAAATGATTGGCAGATTTTGTCGTATGTTTGTATCTTGATTGGTGATTGAGGGGCCAACCATGGCTAGAATTGAACGGATAGACTCTATATCTATTCAATAACATAATATGAGCAAATATTAGATGTATTATAATCCATTAAATGCCCAGAGAATACTCAGATATGCCCCTGTGCCCCACCCCCTCAGAATCAAACAGCCCATGTTTAGAGAAATTCCATCACGTGCTTGGCGTGAACACGTCCTGCTTTTATATTGGCTAGTTGAATATTACCAGCTCAGCCTGATTCTTACGACTGGCGGTTAGGTGAGATTCCTGCCTCGCGGGGCGACAAATATCAAACACGTTGGATATTTGCCTCCGGTCGCAGTCTCTTGAGGCAAAAACGCAGAAACAATTTGCCGCACACGATGAGCTACGTGCTGAACAAACGGCCTCTACAATTAGCTCTTG
Organism: Astropecten irregularis; assembly: GCA_963971285.1. NCBI lineage: Eukaryota > Metazoa > Echinodermata > Asteroidea > Paxillosida > Astropectinidae > Astropecten > Astropecten irregularis. The sequence goes on along the minus strand of OZ020263.1, from coordinate 6,090,433 downwards.
TGTGCTTCAGGCTTGAAACCGATTTGAAGTTGTGTACATTGAATATGTAGGAGTCCATTCTATAACTGTTTCAAAGTTGGAATGTTCATGAGAAAAACACTCTGCTGATCTTACTTAGTTTAGATGCAAAGGTTTAAGAAAGCAATATGTACATGGAGTTTTATGATAGCGCTATATGCATATTCCTACTGCCTAAGATATTTCAAGTAATAAACTGGTGCATCATGTTCATCAGCTAATGACCTGAAATTTATAAGAATTTTGCTATTTGGTGATCAGAAATGTTGACAAAGAGGTAGTAAATCAGAATTATTAATCTGCTAATCAAAAGTCTTCTTTCCATGAATTAGTTATGATGTGAAATGATTGTGCTTGACTACCGATAGTAGATTATCTTGCAAATCAAAGTATATCATTATACCTTTATCACGCCATCAAACGTAACCAGGCTTACGACCTTAAGATGTTATTCTTTTTAGGCAAGAGGTCTTCAAAATGTTGTTCCTACAATATATTTATTTTCTTTTATGAAAATGATCCAAAGATGTAGGACCAATGTAGACCTACTCTGCTCTGCTAAGATTGATTTTCGCACCCGGAATCAGTATTCTTAGCTCCAGTTTAGAGTCACGTGCCGGGCTTTGGGAAAATCCATGTACCTTGCGCGGCGAACTGACGTGAAAAAAGAAGAACAAAAGAAAAAGAAATAAGTACAAAATCATTGCTATTTCTATGTCTATACATTTACACACAAAAAAGGCTTTAAAATGGTTAAAACCTTAGAAACTATGAGCCTTATAAAAAAAACCTGGAGCCCCATAGCGGGCCACTGGACCCCACCCGTGACTGGGGCTCAGTCATGATCACTCACTTTATATCTTGCCGTTCGAAGGATACAGACAAACGGGAATCGTCATGAATTGCTTACAAATTGCTGAATTACACTCAAGTAAAAGTTAGTTCAAGGTGTCTGTCACTATTTCCTTTATCAATTTCAATGTTCTGTCTGGGAGTCTGGGCCTGATAAGGATATTAATCAATAGATTAAGCAACGCTTAAATGGGTGATGGCTAAGTTACCTACATATACATCCACTTGATGTCAACATCTAATATATATTCTGGCACTCACACCTTTCAAACGGGTACCAAGAACCCATAGAATCACGGTTACTCGGGCAAAACACCTGTTTGCACATCATTTTTGGAATCGATTCTATAGGTACATTCGTATCCCGTATGTGCACAAATACGGATTCTCTTAATGTTGCGTCTATGCCGTAGCAGAAAAGAGCAAAAAGAAAAAAAAGAAAGAAAAATGTCATTTTTATTTTTTTGCTCTTGAATATATCTATTGAAACATTTGCTTCAGACTGCATGTGATTATTACCAGACTAATTTGATTTTTGACGAACATTATTCTAATAAGATTCGAAAGTTTCCGAAAAAGTAAGAATAAAATGAAAGAGAATACACAAACCTTCGATTATTGCACATTGTTGCCAACCATACAAGGATAAGTCGGCAGTTTTTATATAGAATTGTACGCATTTTCATGATGAAAGTCTATAGCAATAGGGGTCGTGAATTCAAAGGCCAATCCAGCCTTGAATGAGGTTATTGACTTCTTTGAGGCATGCGATCTATACGAAGTGAACAATACGTTACCCATGTAATATAATGTGTATTTTCACAGTGAAGTGACTGGGAATGTGTTGAGCCTTGCTCAGCGAATCTCCGCGGGGTGCAAGCTGGGCACGTGCCTCATGGTAGACCCGTAACTCCACAGTCTAACTATCGGCTTCTATATGCGCTTGAATCTGTGATAAACTGTGGTTAAGATCTTACATTCATTTATTGCTAATATTTCTGTGCATAGTTCAAAATGAGGTTAGAAGGCTTATAAATGATTGGCAGTTTTTGTCGCTTGTTTGTATCTTGATTGAACGGATAGACTCTCTATCTATTAAATAACATAATATGAGCAAAGATTAGATGTACTATGCCCAGAGAATACCAAGATATGCCCCTGTGCCCGAATCCCTCCGAATCAAACAGCCAATTTTTATAGCAATTCCATCATTCTTGCGATTGAAGTAAAATTGCGATCTACTCAGCCCGATTCTTACGACTGGCGGACAGGGTGAGATTCCTGCCTCGCGAGGCGCCAAATATCAAACACGTTTGATATTTGCCTCCGGTCGCAATCTCTTGAGGAAAAACGCAGCAAAAATTGGACGCACACGATGAGCTACGTGCTGAAGAAACGGCCTCTAGAAATAGCTCTTGTGTGCGTCAGGCTTGAAACCGATTTGAAGTTGTGTACATTGAAAAATTATATAGGACTCCATCGTATAACTGCTTCAAACTTGGAACGTTCATGAGATACGTACACTCTGCTGATTGTACTTAGTTTAGATGCAAAGGTTAAAGAAAGCAATATGTACATGGAGTTTATGATAGCGCTAAATGCATATTCCTACTGCCTAAGATATTTAAAGCAATAAACTGCTGGAAACTGATCATCAACTAAACTAATTACCTGAACTAGATATAACCACAATTTTGCTGTAAAATATGGAAGTGATGATCAGAAATGTCAACAAAGTGACAGTTAATCAGTATTATTAATCTGCTAATCAAATATGTCTTGTTCCCATCATTTTATTCATGATGTGTAATTATTGTGATTGACTATCGATAGTGGATTATCTTGCAAATTAAAGTATATCATTATACCTTTATCACTCCATTAAACTTAAGCAAGCTTACGACCTTAAGATGTTATTCTTTTGGGGCAAGAGGTCTACAAAATGTTGTTCCTACAATTTATTCATTTTTCTTTAATGAAAACAATCCAAAGATGTAGGACCATAATGTACTCTGGTGTGACTAGTTTTATTTTCGAACCAGGAATCAGTATTCTTAGCTCCAGTTTAGACCCACGTGCTCGACTTGGAGAATATCCATGAAGCTTGCGCAGCGAACTGACGTAAAAACGGTCATGAACACTCTATATCTTGCCATGAAGTTGCACTTGAATAATGATAGTTGAGAAGGCCTGGGGGCTGAGCTAACCTCATAAAGCTGCTTAAATACAAAATGTGCTTAAAGGTTGTTCCATACTTTGGTAGGAAACCAAAACAGAAGTGTTCACAGATTTACCAAAACTTAAAGGGTGTAAAGATGGTGCTAGTAGAAACATACCGTTAATTTCTTTTCGACTGAAATACTGTATTTATCAAGAAATTAGTAAAAGCAATAACCGAAAATATTTTGATCTTTAAAAGATAAAAAACGGTGAAAAGTGGGCGTTTTTCACTGTTTTCTCAAAAAATCGGCACCGTTTGGGTCTGGGATTTTCACAGATGACTTATATTGTATCTTTTTTTATATTTGTGCCCATGAATTTGCATTTCTTTGACAAAAACCAAAGTATGATATTACCTTTAAGCATGAAAAGTCTTCTTTGATCAAACAGGATTACCAACCAAATTTCCATGTGATGTTAACTACTTTTGACTTGAATTCGCATATTGTTTACTGAACACAACATTCACAAATTTTGGCTGGCATAGTGATTTTATTTACCCAAGTTGTTGGTGCTTAAGCAAAATAATTTTGGAGCTTAAGCAGCTCTGTGAATTTGGTTTACACAGTGACACGTTTACAACAGATTTCAGAGACACGATTTGTTAAAAAAGGAATTTAATTAAACTGGATATTATTCGGTCTTGTACAAGATCTTTTGTTTGGAATAAATATATGTTAAGTTGATAACTGGGATCTTTTCAATCATAAAAATACAATGAAGATTGGTTATCCTTGCGGTAACCAAATTCAAACATTCCCCTACAATATTATGGATCTTGCTCGTTGTTGTCGGTTGGCTGGTATAATTAGTATGACACATTACATGCTTTCTATCCAGAGTTTCTTTCAGTATTTCAGCTTGTTTCATTTAGATCACTCGATTTAAATCTTGATTTAAATCAATGAAAAGAAATCACTCAAAAATCCACTCAATGTCATTTTTATGATTTTATGATTTGTAAATTAAAAGGAAAATCAAATTATGTTACTAAAAAAGACTCCAAACTTTAGAGTTGATGCCATTTTTTAAACACCACCAACCAATCCCACACCCCGCTCATTGCAACCAACCACTGGCTGTCTGAGGAGCCAACCAACCAATCAAATAACAATACGGGAAACCCTTTACATTGTCAGACTGTAACATACCAAGATATTCAACCAACGAGGCAATATTCATTAATGTATTACATCTCTATTACATCTTTTAAACCCTTTGCCAAATGTTGGGTTTCTTTTCCTTTGTTCATCGTCACCATAACGGTCACTTTTCAAATCCTCAAAGTTTAAAATGAACTAGACATTGTGGTTGTGTTAACAACCACTAGGTGTTCGGGGTCTCATTTCGTAGTGAAACTATTAATATATGTGTCCAAAAATAAAAAAAAATTGTTGGAACGTATTTGGTCAATCGTCGCTCATACAATGGCATATTGAAATACACACTAAATTTAAACCGCGTGACTGATCAAATATACTGATCATGTGATTGCACTTCGTACACTGACTGATAGCGTGTACAAAATGGCGTGACCTTTATATTTGTAATATTGTCTGGATGATAACTTCCACTAGTTCATCACAAAGAAACTGAACATTTATAGAAGTAATTGAGTGCATATGATGTGAATATCTTGCAGTTTTTATTTTGTTTTATTAAGACATATGGTTTAAAAGTGACCGTATCTCAACGTAAAAAAACTTAATTTTAGCCCATGGATTTAGTTGCAGTGTTTATGGAACAAATTGTCATTTGACAAAATGATTTACAATACTTCACAACCTACATCGATATCATTTCGATTAAGACTTGGTGCTGGTATTTAAAGATATAATAAGATTTACGTGCAAATATCTATAGCAAGATGTAAACAAAGTTTTGAGTCACGCAATTGGACATCACATGTACATTGTACATGTTCTACACAGTGAATTATGTACAATTTTTGTATGGGAAAAAGAGTCAATCGATCATCATATTTTTTGTACATGACCATATTTTCACGTAACACAATGTGAGAAATATTTAAAAATTCATATAAAATCAAGAGATGCCGTAAATGTTCACTTCAAATCAACGCTGTAAGAACTTTGTCTGGGCCTTTGTATGGTTAAAATTGACTGTTAAAAAGTGTATGAGGTGTATCAAACTCCTGTGTTGAGGCTATCATGTGTCTGTTTGCAGCTCTATGATGTAATGAAGCACATTCCAATCACCTTGCAATGGCTGCCATCTGGTACTAATCAGAGTCTCTTGTAATCACATTACAGGCAGTTTTCAGTGATGTACTCATGTAATTACTGAGTAAACAGTATTGGAATAATTCAGTAATTTTCCCTTTAAAAGAGCATAACTTCCGGTTGAATGACGTCACAGATTTCAAACTTCACATACATGTCGAGGTACATTAGTGCTTTACACCTACCAAATTTGGCGGAAATTCATTGTTTACTTTCGGATTACGTAATCATTGTATGTCTTTAATCAACCGTAGAGGGCGCTATATAGCCCGTATGACGTCATTGTTTATATTTTCTGAAAGCCCAAGACGTTCTCTATCTTTTAGCCAAATATGTTTTATGTGCCCAAATCCTTCCGTTTAGAGTTATTTTGAGTCAAACTTCAACTTCCGGTAACACCGGAAGTGGAGGTCATTTGTACACAACATTGAATATATTAATTGTTGACATTCATGTGTTGAGTAACATATGTCAATATCAAAACCATAGGTTATGTGGTTCTCAAGTTATTAAGCACCAAAGTTTTTCCTAAAAACGCGTGTAATTTGATACCCGATGACGTCATCATGACGTCAATCTTCTAAATACAACTTGGCATCATGACCGAAGTTCCCACCAAGTTTCAAGTCAATATCTTGTAACTGTGATATAGATGTCCTGCTGACAAGTTTGGGTGGAAGGAGAAACAAAAAAAAAAAAAAATCGAACAATAACAATAGGTGTTCGGCTTGAACCCGAACACCTAATTAACAAATATAGCCACATAAAGGTGTCTGTAACCAAGCAACGCTGAATGCATCTCACATACATGTCGAGGTACATTAGTGCTTTACACCTACCAAATTTGGCGGAAATTCATTGTTTACTTTCGGATTACGTAATCATTGTATGTCTTTAATCAACCGTAGAGGGCGCTATATAGCCCGTATGACGTCATTGTTTATATTTTCTGAAAGCCCAAGACCTTCTCTATCTTTTAGCCAAATATGTTTTATGTGCCCAAATCCTTCCGTTTAGAGTTATTTTGAGTCAAACTTCAACTTCCGGTAACACCGGAAGTGGAGGTCATTTGTACACAACATTGAATATATTAATTGTTGACATTCACGTGTTGAGTAACATATGTCAATATCAAAACCATAGGTTATGTGGTTCTCAAGTTATTAAGCACCAAAGTTTTTCCTAAAAACGCGTGTAATTTGATACCCGATGACGTCATCATGACGTCAATCTTCTAAATACAACTTGGCATCATGACCGAAGTTCCCACCAAGTTTCAAGTCAATATCTTGTAACTGTGATATAGATGTCCTGCTGACAAGTTTGGGTGGAAGGAGAAAAAAAAAAAAAAATCGAACAATAACAATAGGTGTTCGGCTTGAACCCGAACACCTAATTAACAAATATAGCCACATAAAGGTGTCTGTAACCAAGCAACGCTGAATGCATCTACATACCACTTGTTGCAATGTTCATTGTATAAGGACGGTATTGCCATGGTAACCAGTCGTTGGGGGAAACTAGAGAGTTTTGTTATATGACTTTGCCATGGAAACCACTCTATCCCTCACCTGGGGAGCTGCATGTCTCATACAAAATGTCCCCTGGTTAATAATGTATCCGGTGTGGTCGCGTGTCCGTCCTTAGGTTTGGGGAGATGGCTAACTTGGACGAACGCACAACTTGCACCGGTGTCGAAACGTGATTGGGATAGGGTGGGTGGTTGGTTTGTCTTTATCTGTTCCCTTAAAAATTGGAGCTCTTATTGGTTAACCGTCATCCCTGCCGCTTACTCCTAGAGCTCCGCCCTGGATGCTTCCAACAACAAACTGAGGATTATACGGACTTCACGCGACTGTTACGTCATCACGCTTTGGATAATAATGTATCCAAAGCTTGACACGGTGTGGTCGCGTGTCCGTCCTTATGTTTGGGGAGATGGCAAACTTTCCCTCACTCGTTCCCCACACCTCATGTTCTTCGCCATATACATGTATTCGTATTGGGCACAGTATTTTATCCCCAACTCTAATATCCCCATTTCTACAGGGTGCACCCGAAAGGATCCCCTGCTGGATTACCGGTATAGTAGGGAACTCCACTTAACCATGGCAAACGGCAATGCCGATACAACAGGGGATACTGAGGGTGCACCATACCTAAAAAATAATGGGACCAATACGCACCTAGTCCAAACTAGAGACAGGACACCGAAAGGTCAGCCATATATTCTGTTAACAGGTCTTGGTTATTACCACGTGTTTCATTATCGCCTAACATTAGAGGGTACGTGAATATTCCGTTCAAGCTACCGGCTTTCCCTATACCGTAGGGACAGTAACAACTAACAAGTACTGTTAAATGTTTTACCCGAACATAGTTGGGGGAGTTCTTGAACGTATTTTCCTCGACTATTGCGATGTCGAATTTAGCCATCAATTACCCAGGCTCGAATGATCGAGTAGCAACGACCCACCTTATGCCTTAGACATTCACGCAAGTATACGTTGTAGCAGGGTATGGAAGAGGTCTACCCTTATAAGCAAAACTAGGTTTCAACGTTATATAAGTTCCATGTTCAGAGGAAAGGAGAGATAACCCAAGCATCTCTAAACACACTACATATGAGAAACATTGTACCCTTCCCTACTATTATGCATGAATATTCATTGTACATGTAAGGTCTTTAAGGTACTCAGATCGCTCATTTTAGTGTCTGAAACGTTGAAAACGATGCCCTGTATGTAAGAGTAGACCCCTCCACCCCTGCTCTCCACGTAGACTGTTAGTCCGCTAGGGCCAAGCTGAGGTAGCCCCGGGAAGCAGAAAGTGAAGTGACCTACTTTTCCAACCGATACAATTATTCTTCCTATAAGAATCGTGTCCCGAAGCTAAAAAATCAACATCAACATGTTCCCCTTTGCCAGAATGGGATCTTTTAGCTGGATAACCCTGTTATAGCGGCCAGCCATCTTTCAGCCAAGTCTTGATAGGGGTGAACAATCCAAGGGGACCTTGTATGATGTAACACTATCGTTGCCAACAGAGTTCCAAACAATGAACTTTTCTTCTTAACATTTCCACTAGGAGAAAGAACGCCAAAACCACTAAATGTTCTATTCTACCAGGACAATAGACTTGATAGCTGGACTCTTTCCTAAGGTGTGGGGAGTTACCAGTGAACCAACGCGGCTGGGTAGAGTCAAGCCACCCTTACTTTTTCTTTTTTGATTTTTTTTGTGTGTGTGTCCTTTCCCCCTTTTTTTTTTTTTTTTTTTTAGTTTTGTTTGGTTTTCTTCTTTTTGTGGCCCATTTCATTTTCTCTATGAGGGTCGGTTTGCGAAAGCACCGTGAACGCAATAATTGCCCGCACACAGCCCGCCCGCGCCCCCGCAAGGCCCCGACCAGTCGGCCCCAGTCCCCAGGAGGACCAGAGCAGGCAGGCCAAAACGCCGAGACCCCGCGGAGAAGCACAAGCGAAACAGAAGCGCGAAACAAGGCCTCAAATCTTTCTTCATATGCCTTATCCCTTATCCCCAAGGTGATCAATTTTGTAGTCGCTAGTAGGCCTATACCTTTTTTATACTTGTACTGTATGAAACAGTACCCAGTAAATGGCTCCTAGCTGACTCTATCGTAATGGGCTCTCATTCTATACCTGAGGCCAACCCCACCAGCGCCCCGCGACCATCACCGAAGCCCAAACCCACCGCCAAACGGGAAAGATCCCCGCACAAAGCAGCGACCGGTCCCCGCCCAGCGGCGGATCCCAGCCCCAGCGACGGCCGCAAAGCGCATGCAAAATCGGCCTCTGGTATTTTTCCTTTCTTCTCGCATAACATTCATCGTATGGCACTCACACTCAATTGTTTAATCTTTTCTCTGCACAACAGTCCATCGTCATGCTGCTTAATCTTCTCTCATTTCTTCTTTGCATAAAGGTCCATCATTATGCTATTTGCTTTTCTTTTTTTCCCTTTTTCTTGCATAAGAGTCCGTCGTTATGCTATTTTTGTTCCACTGCATAACAGTCCATGGTTATGCTGTTTGCTCTTCTTTTTCCTTTTTTTTTTTTTTTTTTTTTTTACTGCATAACAGTCCATCGTTATGCTGTTTGCTCTTCTTCCCCCCCCCTTTTTTTTTTACTGCATAACAGTCCATCGTTATGCTGTTTGCTTTTTTCTTCCCTCTGCATAGCAGTCCATCGCTACGGTAAGTGTAAACCTTGTAAACCTTGACATTCTATTAAGTCAGGCTTGTTTGAGATAGGTCCTTCGTACGGTACGAGCTTGAAGTTCTGGGAGGGCTCGGGCGTCGCTGGCAGGACCAAATGGTGCACTCGAATTCCGGTTGTTAATCCATTTCGTACTCAGTAATCGACGAGATATTGACTACCATTCTTCGAGTTCTTCCGGTGTTGGCGTGATACGGCCCCGGGAGCGTGGACAGAGACGGTCTGTACTGCGTGGGTTCCAACAACAAACTGATGATTATACGGACTTCACGCGACTGTTACGTCATCACGCTTTGGATATATTATGATGTCATACAATATTATTGTCCTATATCTTTTAAATGTTTTTCATTAAAGGTAGTATCATTCTTGTGTAAGAAGCCAAAACAGAAATCTTCACAGATTTACCTATAACTTTCAGGGTATGAAAATGGTGCTGGCAGAAACCTACCGTTAAAATTGTTCTGCCTGAAATGGTGTATTTATCCAGAAATTGGTAAAACAACGATCGAAAATATTTTTGATCTTTTAAAAGATCAAAAATAAAAGAGAAAAGACTTAAGAAATACTGTGGCCGTTTTTCACTGTTTCCTCAAAAAGTGGGCACCGTATGGGACTGAAATTTTCACAGATGACTGTGACTGTATCTTCCTTCATATTCTTGCCAATGAATCTGTACTTCTTTTACAAAAACCAAAGTATGATACTACATTTAAAGAAAAATAAATGAATTAAAGGAACAAAATTTTGGAACAACTTTTGCCCCAAAAGAATGACAAATCCTTAGGTCTTAAGCGTGCTTAAGTTTGATGGAGTTGTACAATGTATGCCATATACCTACGTTATGCAGGACAGTCATACAGATTACTGGTTATAGGTAATTGATATATTTTATAAGCATTGTGTTTTACAAACAGTCCTCACTGACTCTCTGTGGACTTTTCTCACAATCCCTTCCATCAGTCGTGGCGTACACAGACATTTATTCAAGGGAGTATTTTAAAATTAGATGGCATCATTTATGAGATCCCACAAAGTAGAAGAGTGACTTAACATTTCATGGTGTGGGAAGTGCCCATGTCCCTTCAGCATCGTGACATTTTGAAATTCTATCTTTGCACTACATTCTGTGTTTTTCTGCATTTCCATACTAAATTACATAATTATGTCGAAGATGGCCTGACTACCGCACACATACCAACATCTACTGTATACTGTGATTCACGTGGGTTTGCTCAAAAGTTTGGGGGAATTGGTCGAGGATCAATTTACGAACCCATGGCGTTGGGTCCAAAATTGTGTAGCTTTAAATGTTCTCTGGTGTATTTTTGAGTATTCCAGGGCCCTTTTCGATAGCTTTTTGCCTTGGAAACAAAATGAGATTTCTTTTGATTTAGGATTTGACCAGGTGAATTTGTTCAATTTGAGATGGCAAGTTTGTTTCCATACACTTTTCATTTAGACGCAGGATCAAAACAAATAATCATTTCGGCATGACATTTGTTGGAAAAATATTAAATATATGATAATAATAATTGATTTTGAAAATATTGTATTTGTTCATGTGTTTATCATATTAAGCACTGACCTCATTCAGCTGAATGGATGAAGCATAAAAGACAAACAAATTTCACGACTTAAAATATTAATTCCAAAGCCGTGCAGTCAAACTTTGAAATTGTTTCATTTCTAATATTACAACGAATTGCATTTGTTAATGAATATGGAATTTCCATGAAAATCTAAATTAAAGCCACACAGAATGAAGAGAAATGTTCCTTTTCGCGCATGTAAACCAAAAATATTATTGTTCAGATGATATTTTGGCTAGGTGCGTGCTTCCGTTGGTTCGGCAAGTCCTGTCACTTTTTGACAAACTATTATATTACAAAACGCGCGCAGTGTGGTCCAGAACGTAAAATCTAGGACTTCCTTTCAAAAATTTGTTTATGCTGTTATTATTATTATTATCCTCACATGTATTTCCGTTTTCATTTCTATGAATAAGTATGCAAACCTAACGCGGAGGGCCTACACTGTATGTACGTAGATTTTGATCGTGTTTGCTGCGGAGGGTATGCTGTCTACGTGGCATAATACTGTATGTTTGATCCAGCCGAACAACCCGAAACTGGCTTACGCCAACAAACACGCAAGACACCGGCCATGAAGATCGAATGTCTACGTCGCGGTGTAAGCGCGGAATGTACAGGAGGCTATATGTGACATAATTGAAATTTGGTCCGTTCTTTCGCACTTAGTATTTATTAGTTTCTTTCTAGTTGTTATCATTTTCCTTTAATTTGGCAATATCTTTTTCGTGCACATTTTTACTGAGGAAACGATGGTGTTTAACAGCCACTGACCCCCCCCCCCCACGCACGCGCCTGCCTTCCACAAAATGTGGTGAATGTTTTTTTTTTGTCAAATCCTTTATAAAACCTGGGTTTCCGCTGTCCCTTTAGGCGTATTATTTGCTGTACACGCATCACAACGGGCGCGGCAGTCTCCCTGCGCCAAGCAACAAATAAATCTATGCTTGCTCTTCACTATTACCCCCATTAAGTGTTTATATAGTCTGATTAGTGTCCAATGTAAATTAAGTAAATTAATGTAAGACAATAATTACTATGATTAAACTTCTATAATAACGAAAATGTTACCCTTGATCAATTTTGGGGAATGGCAAACGGATACATAAGTTTATGCGGTCTCTCCGATACAACCAGCAAAAATACACGGTGAGGTAGTTTTCTAATTATATTACATATTTTACAATTGTTTGACAACAACCTGTCATATGTAAATGGTAAATGTCGAAAACATGCAATTTTGTGTTCCCTGAATGTCCTTTGCTCCGGAAAACTGAGCCTTCCGAAAATTCAGCACTCTGAAATGTTTCCTTGAATGTGTTTTTTTTCCAAGATGTAAAACCTTTTACAAATGATAAACTCAAGGTTCAAATTAACTTTCAAATCAATTTAATTTCGTAACCATCAATTTCTCCTTGCAAAAGTGGTGAGATGAAAGCAAGTATGAAACTATTGCTCACCAGGTGAACATTCTGAATGCAAAAATAGTTTGATTTGAAAAAAAATTGTCAAGACCTAATTTTGAAAATGTGGAGGAAAAAACAAAAACAAATTGACATGCACGTTCAGACCAGAGACCAACTGTCTTTTTGTTATGTCCTAAAGGAGAATGAGATACAATGGAAAATGGATAGTATACTGTACAGTAGACACTCACATTAGCTGCAGAGGGTACCACACACAGTATTTTTTGCGCTTTATTTCGTTGTATAAAATGGAACAAAATTGCACCTATCGGGAAAAATTGCCTTAAAATCTTAAGTGGCCAATTTTCCATGGAATCTGATAATGTGTGATAGCCTATATAGGCATATTTGTGACTGGAAAATTAGTTATGGTCAGTGAATCTCCGCGGGGTGAAAGCCGGCACGTGCCCAGCGTTAAGGTCTGTAGCTCCATCATCTAACAATAGACTTCTCTAGGCATTAGAATCTGTAATAAACTGATGTCAGTTGCCTGTATATAAAATCTTACATTCGTTTATTGCTATTTATTTATGGACATGGTCCAATATGAGGGCTCAACATGACTCTATTCTATGTCTAGGCTTGTAGACTTAATACAGTGAATTTCAATGCATGTTGAACACAAACGACAGTATAATTATTTAATTGTTTGAGACTTCTTATACGGTCATGAGATGTACCCATGAACTGCTGATTTATACTATTTCATGCAAAGGTTTAAAGGTAGTACATGTATCATAATTTGGAAGCACACCGAAACAGAAATCTTCACATATTTACCTGTAACTTACAGGGTATAAGATGGTGATGGTAGAAACATATACCGTTCAAACTTTTCTGCCTGAAATGGTGTTTTCATCTAGAAAAAATTAAAACCAGTGACCAAAGCTCTTTTTGATCTTTTAAAGATCCAAAATAAAAGAGAAAAAACTTAAGAAATACTGTGACTGTTTTTCACTGTTTTCTCAAAAAGTGGGCACCGTTTAGGACTCAAATTTTCACAGATGACTGTTACTGTATCTTCCTTGATATTGTTGTCCACGAATCTGTATTTCTTTAACAAAACCAATTTGAAGTATTATATTACCTTTAAGACCTCTTTGTAAGTTTATAATAGCACAGCAATGATAAAGAAACAAGGACAGAATCAGGATTTGTGGTTCCCTGTTTTAATTCACAGCACTTGACCCCAAATATATATCCCATGATAATGGAAATAATATGCAAATTAGGCTTGATGAGCTCTGTATATTCAGTGCTTATTGAGTGCACATGAACACAATCATGCGCTGGCTTAGGTGGTATTCGAACCCACGACCTGCTTTATGCAGATTGCATACAGTTAGGCCACCGAGCTAGCTGGGGTCAATGTTACTGGTAATAATACCCAAATATTGCTTATTTATGTGTCTTCCAAATCTAGTGGAAGGTTTCATATTTTGCTTCCGGTTTTTCTGCTATCAATATTTGTTTACCTTACGGATATTAAAATTCCGGTTATTTGAACGTTTATCGTCCCAATGTTACTCGGTTATCAGGTTTAGTAGAGTACAGTATTCACAGTAATGTACGCCACGCCAGGTTTGTTTCATAATCTTTCAGATGAAATAAAAATGTTTCTGATTCGTTTGCCTGCATGCTTCGAAGGATACAGACAAAAGGGTATCGTCATGAATTGCTTACAAATTGCTGAATTACGCTCAAGTAAAAAATAGTTCAAGGTGTCGGTCACTATTTTCTTTTTTATTAATTCCAATGTTCTCCCTGGGAGTCTGGGACTGATGCAATATATACCATGTTTGTAATAAGGATGTTAATCAATAGATTAAGCATCGTCTAAATGGCTGATGGCTAAGTAACATACGTCCATGTCATGTCAGCATCCAATATATTTTCTGGCACTCACACCTTTTAAACAAGTATCAAGAACCCATAGAATCACGGTTACTTGAGCGAACGCCCGTTTGCACATCATTTTTGGAATCGATTCTATAGTACATTCGTATCCCGTATGTGCACGAATACGGATTCTCTGAATGCTGCGTATATACGGCATAGCGGGAAAAAAGCAAAACAAAACCGAAAAATGTCATTTGGTAATTCTGTATTTATTTGCTCTGGAATATATCTATAACTGAAACATTTGCTTCAGTTTGTGATTGTGATTGTGATTGTGATTGTGATTATTACCAGACCAGATGGATTTTTGACGAACTTTATATTATTATAGATGACTCTAAAAGATTCGAAAGTTTCCGAGAAAGTAAGAATAACATGAAGGAGAACACAAAAACCTTCGATTATGCACATTGTTGCCAACTATACGAGGATAAGTCAGCAGTTTTTATATAAATTTTCATGATGAAAGTCTATAGCAATAGGGGTTGTGAATACAAAGCACAATCTAGCCTTGAATGAGGTTATTGACTTCATTGAGGCATGCGATCTATACGAAGTGAACAATACGTTACCCATGTAATATAATGTGTATTTTCACGGTGAAGTGACTGGGAATTTGTTAAGCCTTGCTCAGCGGATCTCCGCGGGGTGCAAGCCGGGCACGTGCCTCATGGTAGGCCCGTAACTCCACAGTCTAACTATCGGCTTCTATACGGGCTAGAATCTGTGATAAACTGTGGTTAAGATCTGACATTCATTTATTGCTAATATTTCTGTGAATAGTTCAATATGAGGTTAGAAGGCTTATAAATGATTGGCAGTTTTTGTCGTATGTTTGTATCTCGATTGGTGATTGAGGGGACAACCATGGCTATAATTGAACGGATAGACTCTCTATCTATTCAATAACATAATATGAGCAAAGATTAGATGTTTTATAATCCATTAAATGCCCAGAGAATACCCAGATATGCCCCTGTGCCCGACCCCCTCAGAATCAAACAGCCCAATTTTTATAGCAATTCCATCATTCTTGCGATTGCAGTAAAATTGCGACTAGGGGCGAATTTTACCGTTTCGTCTGCCATCAGGTACCGCACCCTTTTATATCACGTGATTGGCGTGAACACGTGATGCTTTTCTATTGGCTAGTTGAATTTAACCAGCTCAGCCCAATTCTTACAACCGGCGGACAGGGTGATATTCCTGCCTTGCGAGGCGACAAATATCAAACACGTTGTATATTTGCCTCCGGTCGCGATCTCTTGATGCAAAAAATGCGGCAACAATTTGCCGCACACGATGAGCTACGTGTTGAACAAACGGCCTCTACAGATAGCTCTCGTGTGCCTCAGGCTTGAAACCGATTTGAAGTTGTGTACATTGAATAATTATGTAGGACTCCATTGTATAACTGCTTCAAACTTGGAACGTTCATGAGATACGTACACTCTGCTGATCTTAAATAGTTTAGATGCAAAGGTTTAAGAAAACAAAATGTTCGTGGAGTTTATGATAGTGCTGTATACATATTCCTACTGCCTGAGATATTTCAAGTAATAAACTGCTGCATACATGCTCAGCAGCCAAAATAATGACCTGAAATGTATAAGATATAACCACAGTTTTCTTATACAATAATGAAGATGTGATCACAAATGTTGACAGAAGGAGTGAAGCAGCATTATTAATCTACTAATCAAAAGACTTATATCCATAAATGTTATGATGTACAATGTGCAAATTAAATTTGCCCTTCATTGATTTGAATGAGAACTGTATACTCAGTGGTTGTAGAGTGCACATGAAAAAAAAACAGGTGCTGGCTTAGGTGGGATTCGAACTACGACCTCTTGCTTACTGGTGCAGATTCCATGGTTTAGCTAAAATCAGCGCAGACTTTGTTGTAAACTGGATTCTTAAGGATATCTCCCATACAATTGATAACAACCAGTATAGTAATGTGTAAGGAGTCAGTACTTCACACTATTTGGTTAGGCCGATGCATTACTTGCACAGCGGGCCGATTTACCTAACAATAGCAACCTACCTTAACCATTGACAATGAAGCCCTCACATTTGTGTCCTCTGCAAACGTTTTAGACATCAAGATTCAAAATGATTTAAAATGGGATGAGCAGACAAGTAAAATGGTTAAGAACATGCATGCTGCATACATTGACGAAATGTGGTTTCAACACAGATGAACTGGCAGTTGTTTATAAAGGATATGTCAGACCATTGTTACATTACGGGGATGTTGTGTGGAATTACACGATTACTAGTGCTCAGATTCAAACTTTAGAGAAGGTGCAAAAGAGAGCATGTAAGATAATGTTGGGTAAAAATTACAACTCATAAAAAGATGCAATTAATGAGTGTGGAGTTACCACCCTCTCCAATCGTAGGCATATTCACTGTTGTAAATTTGCACAAACATTGTCCAATTGTAGTCAGACAAAAGGTCTTAAAAGGTCTAAGGAAAAATATTCATTGTAGGAATTTACAATTTACGTAGAACAAACTAAATCTCATTATTACGATTTACAAAGAGTCCGATTCCATATTACATTTACTTATTGAATGATTAACCTTTTCACCTCATATCCCTTTGATGTCCATATTTTATTTTTACTTAATGAAACTTAGTTCTTTGTGTCCCCTTTTCCTTCCCCACCCTCCCCTCCGTTCCCCATGTCTCCGCCTCCTCTACCCTAACCCCCACCTCCTTCTTCCCGCGAAGTTCCAACTCCTTCTATCAGTTTTCAAAGTTTTTGATGTATGTGCAATTTTTATATTTTAAGCATCAGTGCAATCTGGAACTTACAGCTTCTCTTTCTACTTTAAATTATTGTGGTACGTTGCTTGTGTGTGGTTAATGTGTTTTTCAAATAAATAACACTCAAGCAATTTGGTCTGAGCGCCACGCTGGCATCAGCGGGGTGAATTTAATTCAATATCGCGGCGGAAACCGCAATTAAACACGAATATTAATAATTTTGGTCAGGAGATAGATAATAGGCGAATTAGGAATGCCCTTCACCGACGTGGATGAGCATTGTATACTCAGTGCTTGTTGAGTGCACATGAAAAGAATCATGCGCTGGCTCAGGATTCATCCACATCATTGAAGGGCAAACCTGATTTGCATATTACATGTTTCTATCTCCGGACCACAATAGATAGATAGAAAGATAGATAGAAAAATGGTTTATTCGTTTTAAAATGACAGGATGTGGCAATCAGAAATTGAATTGCATCAAGTCTTAACATAAGAAGGTAATCCATCATAAGTACTTAAATTAAATCCATTTAAGAAACTTTTACATATAACATCATCATTACATATTCAAAATAGACAGGCACTTTCCTTGACATATAAAACCAAAATCTCGTCTAGTAAAAATTTTGCCATAAAAAAACATCCTATCTGATTGAATATGTGAAAAAAAATATAATATAATTATTATGGTGTTTTTATTTAATCATCATTGCAGCCAAACAGGCTGAATTGCACATGATATCGAATTAATACAAAATACAGTAAAATACAGGAAAATAAACAAACAATTAAAAAAAAAAATATATATATATATAAAGAAGAAATACAAGCACAAATATAAATACACAGAAAAAGAGTAACCCAAACACAGCAGTACTAGTAATTACAGTGATCAGGAATCGGGTGAGTTTAGTTACATGTATTTAGGAGTGTAGTAAGGAAGGGAATTGGGATATTTTTAAAACGTTCAGTTTTACACATGAATTCCCTAAAAGACGTACGATTACGTAAGTTCCTAGATGTTTGATTATTTAATGGCAACTAGTGGTGAAACTGAGGGGATTTTCCAAGTGATTGAGCAAATTTCAGGCAGAGTGTAATCCTTCTATCACTGAGTGTTTCAAGCTGAACAATGCTAAGGGCAGTTTCGTATGTTTGATACTGAACCCTAAAATTAAACGTAGTACTCGTTTCTGAACTCTTTCAATTTGGTGAGTTTGGCTTTGAGTTAAAGCTGAATGCCAAACAGGTGCAGCATACTCAAGAAGCGGCATAAGAAGCATAATCAAGAATGTTCCCTATATATATTGTAATGAGATCACATCTAGGCAGGTTGAATGGAATCAGTTGACGTAACATATGCACTCTGACATTGGCTTTTTTTTTTACAATTTGTTGTATGTGATTATCCCATTTAAGGTTAGACTAAGAACACCTAGGACTCTCATTGACTCAATTTGTTCTAATACCTGGTTGTCAATGGTCAAAATAATGGAGTGGCTTAAGAGTAATTTTACCAAAATAAAGTCTCATAGCATGACATTTGTTAATATTGAGACGCATGTTGTTTTCAGTACTCCATTTGTCCAAAGTATCAAGAGTGGCTTGGGCTTAGTTTCAGTGGCCGCACCCCTTGGTGCTGATTCAGCAATTGTCATGTGATCGACATACTTCCAACATTGGGGTTCCACAGAAGCAAGAGCATCATTAATGATAGCAAGGAGGAGCACCGGTCCCAAACCTGTTCCCTAAGGAACTCTCACAGTAACCGAGGACCAATCAGACAGACTACCACAGTATCGCACACACTGGGAGCGGCCACTGAGGAAATTACCAATCCAATTATGAATCAGCCAGCCACAAGGATTTAACTTGCGCAGTTTAGATATTACAATGGAATGGTCTACCCTATCAAATGCTTTGGGAAAAATCAGTGGTAATTAAAAAAGTTGAAACATTAGTAGGTTTATCAGCACATTTAGCAAGATAATTTACAACATCCACCAAACAGGGAGTACATTCTTGACATTGGACGACTGCCAACTCGACTGCCAAATTGATTCAAGTCTAGGCAATGATCCGATAGCAGCCATCTAGTAATGAAAAATTCAGCTATTTTAGCTAGGTGATCAGTAAGTGCAATGGGGTGCAATTTACCTAGAGATGCTGGTTGTTCCTTAGGCACAGTTACCACTATTGCTTTTTTCCAAAGCTGGGGGACCCGATGTTCAGCAAATGAACTATTCAGAATGTTACAAAATGGAGCACTGAGTTCATAGGCAAATAAATAAATCAGTCTTGCTGGAATAGCATCAGGACGACATGCTTTACCAGGTTGAATTTTCGAAAGTTCATTAAACACCTCCCAAGGCTGGACTATAGGTGGTTTACTACAAGGCAAATAAGCCGGGAGATTTAATACATTTAAAGGAGCTATGTCATTAGCAACCTGAAGTAAATTATCATTAATGGCATTAGCAATTTTCAGCAGGTCAGTTTGGTCTATCCCTGGGATGTTGATGGCACCGTCAGACTGCACTGTACAGGATGTCATAACCTTAATATTTCTGTACCTCCACGTTTCAAATTGAGGACACGGCTATCATAAAAGTGGTTCTTAGCATTTTTTATACAACGGATAATTGTGTTCCTACATTTCTTCCAAGCGCTATCATTCCCGTGATTAAAGAGAAGTTGGCGTTGTTTAATAAGTGCCTTAATATCAGTGGTAATCCATGGCTTATCTTTAACATGGGTACGAACAGATCTAACAGGGATGTTCACATCAAGTGCTCTGTTCAAAATAGAATAGAAAGTATCACATTTAGCCTCAGTCGTCTTAGTATTCAGTACCTCTTGCCAATCACAAGTTGAAATCCACCTTCCAAAGCATCGAATATCAGAGTCGCGCATCGGCCAAACAATGCGTTTTAATGTGCAATGTTTGGTGATTGGTAGGTCGATCTTGGATGGGAGACCACAGGACCAAATTATGGTCACTTCTGCTAAGGGGAGGCAAAATGTGTACATTCGTGTAATAACGCTGAACATTGTTTACAATTTTATCCAATATAGCGTTTTCCCTAGTGAACCTATCAACAATTTATTTGAGATCACAGCTACCACATATTGGATTAGTGTCAAGCCTTTTAAATTAATTTTAGGAGTGAACGTGTCATAACCAACAAAAAACAGGACCACCACCACTACACGTAGACAATGTCACACATACAACATGGCAACAACAACAATAATTAATATCCACCATGTGTAATGTGCTTGACTACCGAAAATAGATTATACTGCAAATCAAGGTTTTTTTTTAAATACCTTTTACCACTTTATCAAACCTAAGCACGCTTAGGACCCTTAGATATGTTATCTCTTTGGGGTTCCTTGAAAAAGTTGTTTCTTTAATTGATTTATTTAACTTCGATGACAACAATCAATAACCGAACAATAACCGAATTGCACGGATTTCTTACGAATGAAACCATTAAGTCCTAATTTATTTTCCTTTTTGTTTCCAAGCATGCATAGCAAATTCTGGTTGGATTAATTTTTTGCCCCCCCCAAAAAAAAAAAAAAATAATAATAATAATGGGGAGTATCTACCCAAAAGATTTAGGCACATATTTGGTTGATTGGTTTGTTAGTTAGTTTCATTGTGGACTTGTTTGTTAGTTGGTTGCTATAGTAATTTGGGAGTTCTCATCATTTCTGATATGAGACCACTGGAGGAGACTTTTGCCTGAAAAAAAAATAATGGAATAAAAAGTTGTCTATTCTAACCAGTCCTCAGCCTACACAATACTCAATATAACAAGCCACAAACAGCCTACGTGCAGCTTACAATAGACACTTACGCCGTTTCAAGCGGCTTCAGTATTTAATAATTTAAGTCACCTTGGCTGGTTAGACACCTTGAGAACTGTCTATTATATTTCATTTGAATCATCGCTTCGGAGGTCTGAAGTCTGAGGTCTGAAGATAACAATAGACACATACAGACTAATTATTGCAGATGGCCGCCTGGATAAATAGGCCTATTTACAATTACATTCATTTTGTGGGAGAGTAGGGCTCTTATAAGCTCAATGCGATTGAAAGCATTTTATACAGTTTGTCGAGAAAATCTAATTGTATGCTCCGTTTAGCCTATACAGCACCATTCTCTCTTTGAGAGCTAATTGCATTCACTAATTGAAATGGACGTGTGTTAATTCTTTGAGCTTGAATAAAACGAAACGTGATAAACACTGTTTGTGACTCCATAGGTTTGGTCATACGTTAAACGTATTTTACTGAAATGACAGAAGATATAACAGTCGTGCGCGATTTTATTTTTGGTACCACACGCTGAATAGGGGACCCCAATAAAGCGTACCAATTGGTTTGTTTCTCATACATTATGCATGATACATCATTTTCCCCCGACTTCGCCATTACATACTGTGCGTTATGTACATGTGCAATAATAAGCGCTCTTAGGGTAGAACCACAATCTCCAGACCCCGCATTGTCTTATCTGTCAGCAATCACATTGACCACAAGGTCACAAGTGGTCAGCCTTGGCCACAGGTCCAGTCATTTTACACACGTATAGGCCTATGGTTCTTAAAAGGTTGAGCGTCTGCTATATAGACCTATACAATGTACACTGGTCCATGGAATAATACAGGCCTAACTAGTACTTATTATAACGATACTTCTGCCGCTGGTCCATTTATAGTTGGACCACGAAATAATGATCATCAACACTGATGCAATTTTTAAACAATATGCCAGTCCGGCAATTAATCAAAGCCTTCGAACTTGACAAATTAATACCGGTAATTTCTGAACATTTGTCGTTGTATTTTACAGCAACGACTGTCATCTCAACGAAATATTTTTTTTCAACAACCTTTATGAATTGTGTCACAAAAGTTAAACAAGGTCTTGAAAGTCCCAAATCAGTGAAGATATAAAAGCCAATTTCTGTTCTTATAAAATAAATGGTAAGAAATTAGCATTGTCATTGGCCAAGTAATGTGTGCATAATTTCTAAATAAGCTGCGTTTTACGTTTTATTCATTCTGAGAAGAGATGGAGCGATTCTATCGAGCCGATTTTGTGATATCTAAGCCTTGTTGTAATGTTTAAATATACTGAAGTTGAATTCTTAAGTACTCTACTTAAGTTCAGTTTTTGATAATTCTTCTTATCTGAAGAATCATCTCATCTTTGAAGTCTACTTAGGATAAGAATTAATTAAATTTCAATATTCTTGAAAGAGGCTGTCTGACCTTTGACCCAGTTGCAGCACAAACTTTTGGCTTATAAAAAAATGTAATGGCTGCCATTTGCATTGTGCATTGTGCACTCATACACTGAAGGAGAAGCTGGTGAGTCTTGGCATAAATACAATTCACCTCAAAATATTTGTAAAAATCAAATCAGGAAAATCGAAGATTTGTTAACATGTTCACGTAGGAAACTACCATCCAACAACATTTGCACTACAATATGCTTTAAATTTTAATTCACTCCTTATGATTGGTGTCGTGCGTGATTGTAGTGTAAACCAGTTCAGTTAGAGTAAATATGCAAACAATTTATTGCACTTCAACAACGTAAATAAGCACTTCACGAAGTGCCTTTTGAGCTACAGCCCCCTAGACCCCCGTAGAACCGCGCCTGACATACACCGTGCATTATTCTTAACAAACATGATAAGTTCCATAAGTAAAGACAGTGTAAGCCCACATTGTTCGGGACACGTTAGGCTGGATGTGATATTATCATGGTTGCGGTATTGCGGCCTACTTTTTCATTTTAATTTAAATGGAAATTGTTCTTACTTTTGAAATGAAGTCTTAGATTATTCCTTATGAAATGTCAGTGATCTGTGTCTAAATAGAAAAACTGTATGAAAACCAGCTTGGCATCTTAAATAATAGTAATAAATGTAAATTTTACTTCGCCAATTTTTAAAAGTAACTATCGGAAATAAAAACAAATCATTTTTATTTCCCCTGACTTATAACAATAACAACAAGTCGCTAAAAATGCTCCACATTGCACCTCAAGCATCTGAAGCCTCAAAATGTCCAGGGCCATTAGGCCCAGTGCCATGGTTTTGCAAAGTGTTGGTAAACAGTAACAAAAAAAAACTTGCCTAATTTTTGAAATAAAATTAAACAAATACTAAAATTAATAAATAGTTTGTGATACGTACATATTGTGTTTGAGTAGACTTAAAGTTAAGAAGAGTTAATCTACAAGATAGGAATGATAGACTTCTCATGTTCTTTTAAACAAAAGAAAATAAGAAGAATTTCAAATTCAGTTAAGATAATAGGAGTGTTGAGAGTTACGCAAGGTTGAATTCAACTTAAATACTTCTTAAAGTTGTATGCAACAGGGCCCAGGATAGGTCGACTTCTTAGATTCACTTCGTAAGAATTTCACATTTTCTCGAAGTCTCCTTGTTGAAAAAATCATCAAAACAAGAAGACTTTAAGAAAGATTTGAGGCTTTGCATGGTGACAATTGGTACTTGGATCGGTTTGCGGAAACACCATGTAAGAATCGTTCGTACTTTCGCACTTCTATGTCGTTCGCACTTCTCGCAATTAGGTCTCAACGTTTCGACTAGTCTGCTCTAGTCCTCATCAGAAGACTTTTATTGCCTCGAAAAAGATAATTTGGGGAGGTTATTATGTGGTTATCTGGATATGAGGATTTGCATTATTTTATGGAGCACCGTAGCCAGTCTTGTGCTCGGCAACTAATACACGGGTTTACACTTCCGCGGCCATATTAGCTTTTGATCGCAACTTCAAAACGAGGCACTTCCACACATGCGCCCTTTTCGAAGTGTAAACCCATGTATCAGATTTTAAGTTCATGCTTAGGAGTCAGGAGACTTGACTATGTTATACTCTTATTGCAGTTGTCTTTGGTATACTCATTCGAACCTATTTACAATGTATCCACATTTCATCCGTCAGGAATGTTGCTTGGTGGCACACTGTCTCTTAATATTGTTTTACAAAGTATACTGTATTACGTGCTGTTAACTTGCTGTCGATTCGTTTTCATTCTAATTTTATGGCTAATAATTTTTCCCAAAGGACAGAATTGTGTATATAGTCCGAGCATGAACATCACTACCCGTCCATCCTAACATACATGCACTGTAACTCCATAACTCTCGTATAATATCACGTGGGTTTCAAGAACAAACACTACTACTAATTACTGGTGTATGCATAGTGTATGTATAATTAAAATCATTAAAATGTGCGGCGGTTTGTATTAGGCCTATATGTGAGTGTTGATCCATTGCTCGGTATCAACTCCAACTTGATTACACGGTACCGTGGGATGTTTTGGGTGGGAGATTTACTCGAAAGTGCACTGTCAAGTTCGTAGTTTAATTGCTTACAATTTATAATCATTCCAGGATTAAGTCATAGACAACAATATTCATGTCATTCCTTGCACAATTACATTTTGATATCTTACTATCGTCGATTTATCGACGTTAAAGCATGACAGCATCAAATGGCAGTGAGCAACTACAGCAACTGCAGTAGCAACAGCAGCAGCAGCAACAACAACAACAATAACATCAACAACAGCAGCAGCAACAGCAACAACAGCAGCAGCAACAGCAACAGCAATAATAATAACAACAACAAGTAAGGGGATTGAGACAATGATTCTAGCTGAAATATGGCCTCAATTATTTCTAACCTGTGTCGTAAATCGCATCGTAACTTAGGAAGCATAATATAAGAAAATTGAGACGCATGATATCTGTGTGATGCGTCGCAACGTTTAGATTCGAATCGTTTCCATCTCAAAGGCATCTCAAGGGCAGTTAATGCTGTTCAGTTTGGTATACTGACCATTCACGTGAAATCACACACTTTTGTAATTTTGTTTACTTTAAGTGTTTTCTGCAATGCGTTACAATACTGCCTCATACAATATCAATCGAAAAAAATAAAATAAAATAGAGATTCTATTTTCCAAACCGAAGCCAAAAGATGGTACTTTGAAACCTGTAATTTTAAAATGAATGGATTTAATGGAGCAAAAGGCGGAGCACGAGACCAAGTCATCCCAAATGTCCGTGGACTTGGAAAATGTTCACTTTCATAAATGTTGGCGTGTCGTGAATTCTGCATGCATGCATGAGGCGCATACGCGTGTGGTGTTAGAATTCGTCAGATTAATCTGGGGACACCTTGAGACCCCTCTATTGAACGCCAAGAATTTCATTCTACAAATCTAAAATGAGTTTTGTTTAATGTGGTGCTTTGGCCTAGTGGTCTGGTGTGTTGAACTCAAAGTCTTGTGGTCAATCTACAGATTGTGGGTTCGAATCCAGCCATGGGTTAGTCGTGATTGCGTCCTTGGGCAAGACGCTTTGTCACATATTGCTCCTCTTCACCCAGGTGTAAATGGGTACCTGCGAGGGTAGAGATGGCTCTGTGGTTTGATTAGCCTCTGTGTGCTGAATACGGCTGCCGGGGCTGCATACTCCCCAGGGAGTTCAGATGGTTTCAGGAATGTAAATTATGGCCCAATGACCAGAGATAATAATACAGTTGTAATGCGCAGTAGAGTATATTCATATAGTAGCTGCGCAATGTCCTATATTATAGGTTTTCCCGGTCACTTTCGGCAAATGAGCGGCCAATTTCATTTTCGCGCATTCTTGTTGACGTGATTTGGTTTCCTTGGTTGAAACCGTCACTCGATTTCACTTTGATGCATCCGTATCTATATAGCATAGCATTCAATTAAATTCAACCGTCGTTCAGTTTAGCCATGCAAATTCGGCATTCAATTTAGCAGGGTAACCGCAAACAACGATTTATACCAGATCGTTACTTACGTTTTCGTGTTGAGACAACCAATTTCGCAAAATGAGCAAACGAATGCAAACCTCTTTTAACACCTATTTTTTGTTTATTTCTGTGTATGTTTTTTCATCTTCCCCTTTTTCCTTAATTTCTATATTTCTTTGATTTGTTATTTTCTTTATATACTGGCTTGCATCTGATTAAGTCTCAAGAGAGGATTGGTGCCATGGATGTATTGCAAATCATGGTGTCGCATCTCATCATCCATTTTTAAATGAGTTGCACTTCATCTGACCAACCTCTCGTCCAGATCTCAAAATAGGCCTAAGTTGCGACAATCGATTTTGCGGTGATGGACCTGTTGATGTTCAAATTGACTGCAAGTTCAATATAATCTAAATCATTCGAATGCATCAATCACCCGTCAATATTACATATACTCTCTCGTATAGCGACCATAAGCTGTCATTCCTTTCGAGGATTATTTCAATTAAAAGCAATCGTTGTCAGGGAAAATCACAAAAGTGATTCTCATAAAAGAAATGAACCATTGCATCCTTTTTATTTTTGAAGTAGGCCTACATTCATGCAGATTAACAAAACGCCAAATTTGCTGAACAATTCGCAGAAATGTCTGCCCCAAAACGAATTCGAATGACTATGCGCACGCTGCCAAAATCCGTAGTGAATTTGAATGCTGTTCGAATAACATTTTAAATTGAAAGGATTCTATTTAATCGCCTGACGCTAGTGAACATTTGCTTGCACATGGGGTGAAATCGAATGACTATTTTGAGGTGCCTTGCAGTTTCACGCGAAATGGAATGGAATGACGCAGCGTTTAAATTGTCCGTTCATTTGCCGAAAATGACCGGGAAAACCTTTATTGTTATTATTATTATTAAGATTTGTTTTTATTTCGCAAAAGAATATCATTTGAGTCCTTGAAAATTAAAAATAATGCACTTTTACTTTTTACAGCACAAAATTCTTGATCAAAAGTTATGTTTCTTTGATATTGTCTTCTCAATTACGATGGAATGTGTTATACATTGTGCAGTCACTCTCGGGGACGTTCTGTGAAGGGGCGTTTCAGCAAGAAAATCAAAATATAGAGAGGGAGAGAGACTCAAAAAGAGAAGAAAAAGACGGGAAGACCAGTTAATTGGGCAGGTCACGTCAGGCCTGCCGTAACCTACTAGCTGTGATCGCACACACCCTCCTTTTGTAAAATCAAGAATTCGCTCCTGGCTCTTTCACGATTTATTCCGTTAGGAAATTATTGAATATCATATCAATTTGAATTAAAATAAATCATATTGAGGAATATTTTAAAATGCTTTTGAAATGTTGCATCATAATTTACATTTAAAATTCCAATGCACTAGTATAGTATAGGTCCTATATAGGAAGAAACAATCATACAGTCCAGAGCTAATATTTTGCTATGATTGGTTGAAAGTTTTGAAGCCATTATTGTGACATCACCAAGCTCTAAACATTACACCAGTAGAGGGCGGTATAATCAAACGGCATGAACTTCTTATCAAAGAAATATTATGTCTACGGTGGTTGAAGGTATTCAAATCGTATATAAAGCACCATTTTACAAAATTCCACCAAATTTGATATTATATGATCCGTATCCATACAACTCCACCGTCAAAGGATTTTCAATTTCTCCGAAATCTGTTTAAACCAAACCTTTAATCGAAACAGTGACATTAAATCCTATATCAATTGGATTGATTTTCAAATGGACTCAATATCGGCTGATCGATTTGTTCTGATTTAAAGCAATGTATTAGCTCAAGGTGATAAGCCGTACCCGTATAAGATGATGTAAATCTTTTCCAGTTGAGAATAATCTTTGGATACGAAACTTGTAAAATATAAATACCCCATTGAAGATGTCACTCTATTGAATACAAGTCATAAATTGCTGCCCACTTCTCACCAACCAAAATAACGACCTGAAATTATATCAAATGCTTGGAGATAGGAGGGCCTGACGTTTCGATCCTTAGTAGCATGATCTTTCTCAAAGGCTAAATGTCAATCAGACAATAACTCTATACTAAACATTAATATGACAGAAATACAGCTACATCCATTGTGCCTTGATGGTATTTACTAAGAAATATTGAATATTTAGGCTTTTAATTCAATGGTTCATGCACAGAATAGTATTTCGTTAATTCCCAATAATCTGAAACTGATTTTCGTGTTTCCGAAATACGCTTATTAGAAATTCTTCAATTTTGTTTCCCCGGCATGAGTTCGAGACGCTGCTGGCTATGCTGCCGTACAAGATGATTGATTCATGGTCCTTCAGTTTGAACAAATATAAAGCAAATCAAATGTTAGACATCATTCCGTCGCCGACACCACGAACTGACACCCACTGTATCTAATGTATGCATTTTGTTCGATTTTCGTTTTAATATCGATTTGGACTATTTGTGTGTATAACTGCCTGTATACCAATTTACAAGGCTTTTATTTATACTGAAACTTAGCTAATTAAACTAATTGGGAGTGTCACATTTTCTCATGGTAAACTGTAGGGACACTCATGTGTAAATCTGCTAAAAATTGGTTTTACAAACTGAAACGCACCTCACTGCGCCTATGCTTTTATGCACGCGCGTTTACATAATTTTTCACTAAATGACACCCATGTTCTAGGCTTAATTGCTAGTTAATAATTATTCGTCAACAACTTAAAATACGTCGACTAGTACTAAGAATGAACATATTTTTGATAGGGAAGCAAAAACGGTCGTAATATAGGCCTAGGTTTTCCTGGTCATTTTCGGCAAATGAGCGGACAATTTAAACGCTGCGTTATTCCATTTCGCGTGAAACTGCAATTTACCTCAAAATAGTCATTCGATTTCATTTTATTTGCAAGCATAATGTTCACAAGGGTCAAGCGATAAAATAGAATCGCCTTTCAATTAAAAATTATATTCGAACAGCATTCAAATTCGCAACGGCTTTTGGCAGCGTGCGCTTAGTCATTCGAATTCGTTTTGGGGCACGCATTTCTGTGAATTGTTCAGCAAATTTAGCATTCTGTCTGAAATTATGAATGTACCGCAAGAATAAAAAGGGTATACAATTGTTCACTTCTCGTATGGAAACCACTTATGTGATGTCCCCTGCACCTGACGACAATGATGGCTGACGTTAATGGCTGATTGATGCATTCGAATGATTTAGGGAATATGACACGATATACAATTAAGAAATAAACAGGTGTAAAATTGTATGCATTTGTTTGCTTAAAAAAATATGTTGGATTGTCGCAACGTATTTGAGATCCGGACGAAGAGAGAGGTTGTGAGATACGATGATAATCATGCAGTTATCGGTGATTGTCTGTAATCTCGGTTTGGGTTCAAGAAGAAGTGAGCCTATGGACAACTGATCGAGGGACGTATACAGACTGGTAATTTGGGCACGGCCTATAATTCTTCGTTTACAAAATATACGATTTTTGTGGAAATTATCTTCAAATAACACGGCATAATTCATGGCAAACAATCAAATCAAAGATGTGAAAAACGGTTTTAAAATACACTTAATTCAGTTATAATTTGATTAAAGGGTGCCCATTTGTTTTGTTTTCCATTTTTCTGATATAAATATTAGCATAAGTCTGTGGCTAGATATAGATTAGATTCTATATCAGCCACTGAGAGCTGAAAAATTTTCATATATTTTTGTTCTTTTTTTTATACCAGCAATAACATTACATATACTGGTTACTGTATATAGGTAGGTATTTTACTTTTTTCCAAACCATGAACTATAGAATTTGAAAACCAACGAATTTAAGAAACTATAATTGATTTTCATCATAATTAAGATGAAATATCAGTCAAACTTATACTGTTGTGATAACAATCTCATGGATTTCCCATTTACTGTATTCCCTCACATTATGACGGCGCCAAGAGACGAGGAATGACGGACTTCAGGGAAAGTGGCCATCTAGAGCTAGCTTAGTGCTGCCGTTCAGCACTCCAACGGAGTGCTCACTGCATGCAGCATGTCCCGGCTGGAAGGCCGTCTGTGTGAGACGGTCGGATGCAGCCCGATGGTGGTTAATGTCGGAACGTATTGAATCTAATGAATTTATGGTTCTTATTTCTCAATAGCCGTGACTTGTCCACCACTACCAGCACCAGCAAATGGTTCCATATCCACCTGTACTATCAATAAGAAGAACCTGACCATCACCAAGCAGCTGCCAGTTGGTAGCACCTGTGTCGTAGAGTGTAACCCTGGGTATACATTGTCTAGCTCTGTCTATGTCACATGCTTGCTGAATGGGACTTGGAGTGCAAATGTATCGTGTTCAGGTTAGTATTACTGTCAAAATGCACACCTAAAAGTCATTCCCAGTCTAAATTGCAGTGGTTAGTGCCAAACGTCTCTGTTTTCATCTTAATCCAACTTGTTTTCTAAATTAGACTTCACAAATCATATAATTATATGCAAACAAGGTGGGAGTTTGCAAATACATTCTTCATGTACTTTAAGCAAACAACACATTTCAGGTTCGAGTCCGATAGCCGAAGCCTAAAAAACGCTTCGAAACAGATTTCACTCAAAACCTGATTCTACAGAATTTGAAGAAGCAACGAATTAAGTCCATACAAGACTGAGACCTGACAACAGCGTATCCCAGCTGGAAGGCCGTCTGTGTCAGACGGTCGGATGCAGCCCTACACACGCTGCTGGTTAATGTCTGAACGTATTGAATCTGAAGAATTTATGGTTCTTATTTCTCTATAGTCGTGACCTGTCCACCACTACCAGCACCAGCAAATGGTTCCATATCCAACTGTACTATCAATGACCAGAGCTTGACCATTACCAGTCAGCTGCCAGTTGGTAGCTCCTGTGTCGTAGAGTGTGACTCTGGGTATACTTTGTCTAGCTCTGTCAATCCCACATGCTTGCTGAATGGGACTTGGAGTGGAAGTGACTTCGAGTGCTTAGGTGAGTGTTATCAAAATACACTGTCGAAGCCATTCATTTTTGTCAGACTTTGTCAGAATTGTTTCAGTAAATAGAATGAAGCGCGGCTATTATGTGTGTTTTTAATAATGATGATAATTGACACTTAAAATGCGCTGGTATCCGCTAGACATGATACTCATGGCACATCCCCACATTATCCCTAGTCATCTGGTAAAAATGTACATTCTTGAAACCATCTCAACTCCCTGTGGAGTATACAGTCCTGGGTACCGTATTCAGCGCATATAGGCTAATCAAACCACAAAGCCATCTCTAGTATACCCTTGCAGGTACACATTAGGCACGTTCAGACACACACAAAAGTGCAACTATATGGGTCGCGATTTGAATCGAGACCCAAATAATCGACGCAATAATCGTGTAGGGACACAAAATAATATTCGCGATTTCTAGCGCGATTATTTTGTGTCCACACACAAATTATTTAATAAGCGCGACTATTTGGGGCGCGATTTAAAATAATCGCGCTGTTTTGTGTGTGAACGTGCCCATGCACCTGGGTGAAGGGGAGCAATAAATGTGACAAAGCGTCTTGCCCAAGCACCATTATGGCCAGATTCGAACCCACAATTTGTAGATTGACCACAAATCTTTGAGTTCAACACGCCAGACAACTAGGCCACATCACTCCATTCCCTTCTCCTCTCGTATGTAATACCAAAACACTTATTCATCGCTGCTAGTGATTGACAGAACTTCATGCCTTGTCAAACCTAGCCGATCCGACTGGCCTGAGCGATACCGGAGTACAAATCTGTCGATTTTCGGGGATCGGTTCTAGTACGGTAGTACTACGGTTCCACATCGGTGAGAATGATAGTACATGTACATCGGTGACAAAATAACCAACGGTAGGCGACGGTAAAAAAGTTTTGAACATTCTCAAAAATGTATGCCGATGCGCTGTCGGCAGAACAGAGCATATGGCTTCGTTTTAGTAGAGCATCGGACCATCGGGTACCGCCCCGTTACTGATCGGCGGCTTTCCGGTGGTCTCAATGTGTGCCGTTCCGGAATCAATGTGATACCGTAGTCCAGCCGATGTCCTACCGATGTAAAACCGTATGGTACTATAGTACTTTGTGTGCTATCTTGAAGGATCTGTACCAATTTTCTCTCCGTTGATGTTTTTTGTGCTCCGGTTAAGCTCCGGCGAGTCACATCGGTAGTGTGTGATATGGCCTTTACCAAGATTATTGAACGTGCAAAGATTGTTTTAATTATTATCTTTCCAGTGGCCTGCCCACCACTACAAGCACCGATAAATGGTTTCATATCCTGTAGTCTCAAAAACCAGGCCCTGAACATTGACAATCAGCTGCCAGTTGGTAGCTCCTGCGTCGTAGAATGTAACCTTGGGTATAGGCCTATGCCAACTTTGCACAGCTCTGTCAACCCCACATGCTTGCCGAATGGGACTTGGAGTGTAAATGACGTAGTATGCACAAGTAAGTATCATCACCAAAACGTCTATAAGCTTTTGGCGTTCCGTGACAGTTTTTGTAATATCATGAGCTATAGAAATATGCACAGGCCAAGCTAGTTATCCCTTTACAACCTCATGCAATCGAGCTCATTCCTGTTTGTCGTGCATTCTGTGTGAATAGTATCTCGATATTCATCGGGACTAGAAGGGGTAGCGGCACCAACGTTGGAATTAATTTATCCGGCTTCGACTGTATTATTATCATCACCCATGGAACAGCCATGTCTGCCATCGTTGGTGGGGTGGTTGTCTTAACCATTCGGCAAATAAATGAAAAAAAGAGAGATTAATTCGTTCAAAAATAATTATACATGGTTAATTTTTTGAAAGTTGGTTATCTCCCCTCTTCAAATTGCTGGAGGTTTCAAATATTACACTACATTGGATGGTAAAAAAATGTGCACGTACATTTTAATAATAATCCTGATTCATCTTTTCCGCAGGCACATGTGCTATCATTGATGTTGACATTACTCAATACATCGGTTCGTCTGACTGTTCCAACAATGTATTAGATCAAGGTACTAACTGCACTCTAACATGGATTAATCATGGACAGAAGGCAGGTGAGTTTACCTACGACTACGACGTGATTCTTAATTCTGCTTACATCATAATATAACAGCCAAAGTAATATTGATCAGTGATCATTCATTTCAAATAAGTCAGACATTTACTTGTAACGGAAAGGCTACCATGGTATGACGCTAGTTCGTTTATTTCATACGAATAGATTTATCGGACTTTTATTTGCTTTTTTGATAATTTCAGGCGTTCTAAGACAAATAAGTGCCTGTTGTTATCGGGCAAGAAAATCGGAACAACAATGTTCAATGAGTAGGCTTCGAGGTTTTGCATGTTGGAGAGACAAGAATGATTAAGACTTGCGATGACACCATATATAAGGCTCTTTTTAGGAAGATGTGTCCTGAAAAGGACCGATGAGAGTGGATTCTCGACGTTTCGACTAGTGTTCTCTAGTCGTCCCCAGTTGTCCTCTCTCTGGAAGACGACTAGAGCGCACTAGTCGAAACGTCGAGAATCTACTCTCATCGGTCCTTTTCAGGACCACACATCTACCTAAAAAGAGTTTTATATATGGTGTCACCGCAAATCTTACTCATTCTAATGTTCAATGAGACAGCCTGTCACAAGCAATAATATTCCATTGCGAAATCTGTTTAATCATGGAGATAAACACTCCACAGTGGTCTCATTTATTCTTTAAGGAAATACGGAAATAAGTTCTTTGATCACGAGTGTGGCATGACAGTGACCGTTGGAAAAATGTGCATATTTTATTGAAGAGGGGAAAATTCAATAATGCGGGTTGATCCTGGCATTCATTTGGAAAATCATTTAGGAAATAAAGCCGGGTAATGATAAAATAACACACATGAACGAGGGAAAAGAAACTATAAGACAAGCTGGAAAGGAGACAGCCTGTGTGTCACTCACACTCTTCATCAGAGGCAATATACCAAACAATTATGCTTATTGTTCGTCAACACTTTACATATTGCACGTGGAGCAGGTAATACCAATGGCAATTACAGTATTAATTAACAGTAATAACAATGTTAATAAATGAAAATCAAATGAGGATATGAAACACCTTAAACAGCAAACGAAACAAAGAGTAAAACACAGACCAAAAGACGGATAAACCCGGTACAAAATGACGAGGAAACGAGCAATAACGAATTTAACCTGGAAGGGCTGAAGGGGAAACTAGATGTGGAAGAACGGTCCAAGACTGATTAACATGATGCCATTTGTGAGACAATACCGGAGTCAGATATGAACTGTGAACAGAGAGAATCTGATAATGAACAGAGAACAGACATTAGTGATCAATATCCAGAGGTAGTTCCATTATATTCAAAGGGGTGTATGGAGGTTTCGAAACAGAAGCAGGACTGGGGGCATCGCCCAACTGAGAATGTTATGTGCCCAAGTAATACAACCATCATGACGTGGGAGGGGACGCCCAACTACGAATGATGCCAGTTCATTTATTTCATTAGTAATAGATGCTTGGAAGTTGTTGCTCGCCATGATTCATGTTAACGGTTTGTGTAATCCCAACAAACACGATTTACTTTGGGATTATTTCAGGCCTTCTACGAGCAATAGAGCCTATTATTATCGAATACGAAAATCAGAACAAGAATGGATGAAACAGCCTGTCGTAAGCAGTAACATGGAGAAATCTTCCCTAATGATGGAGATACAAGTGCTCTAAATGGGTCTTAATTCTTATATCTGGGAAATGTGGAAATAAGTTCTTGGATCTCAAGTTTGACATTAAAGGGCCGTTGGAAATTGTGAATATTTTGTTGAGGGGAAATATTTCATATTACTCGTTTATGCTTCTAATGCTCTGTATCATTGCATTAATTTCCTGAAGAATTACAAGAAATCCTAAATGAAGATAGTCCCTGGATTATTAGGGTGATTTTAATTGCCTGTTGGGTCTCTAGCACCGAGACAGTAGTGCAGTTTAAAGTCAGTTATCTCACAAAAACTTATAAAGAGGTTAATCTTATCGACACGTGATGGCAAACAATTCATCACAATGGGGTCTTAAGGGACGTAGTGGAATCGATTTATTCACGACATGGGGAAGGAACAAACCAAATATACAAATTGAGAAATATTGTAATTTGAGAACAAAATGATACGAAATGTAAAACTGTCATAACCAAATTCAAACATTCGAAAGTATGAAACATTATCAATCGTGCTGTTCATGGCGAAGAAATCAGTGGAATTGAGCAAGAGGTAAAATCCTAGAAGATGAATGAATGGGAAAGAGCGAGATGTCTGTCTACCGAAGAACAACAGATTCATGACCCTTATTTGAATGATGATGCTGCTTCTGCTGCTGTTGTCGCTGGTGCTATTGTTATTGCTATATACACACACAAACAGTTTCTAAAATAAAATACAAAATATCAACAGGATAAACACAAATTGAAAACAGTTGAATAAAGTCCCTTCACTATTATTACGTCATCGTGATCCTCTGCTACTTTGGATACAATGTCTGCCTTACGTATATCACTTGCAATTATCGTTCGATGTCTGATTTGAAAGACACTTTTTATTGCTAGCAATACACTAGAATCCATTTAGAATGAGTAATTTGACAAGTCTGACAATGAGCAAGGCGCAATATCATATCCTGCTATCTATAACTTATTGTTACTATATGTGTAATCACATTGATATGTGTACAGAAACTGATGCGTGGATGCTTTATGAACACGTGGGCATTGAAGACCCCAGCATCATACCAGGCGAGAGGTTCACGGCATCGAGTCGATCAGGCAATGCCAAATATGGACGACTGAACTTCGGCGGAGCTTGGTGTGCTCATTCAAGGTAATATAAATGAGTCAGAAATTCCAGCACATCTTCCAGCACAGCAGCCATGAAACCACTCACATATACCACTATATATCCATCATTTAAGATACATGCAACTTAAGCAATGACGCAAACCCAAGAAACGGTACAAGGGGGATCAATATGATCATCAAATAACCACATGTGAAACAATTAAGATTAATTTAAAGTCAATGAAAGGTAAAACAAACATTGACAATTTTGGACACCGCCAACATAGGGCTGAATGGATCAGTTGATTGACCACCGGTACGATATTCCGGGGTCAACGGTTCGAGTCCCGCTCCATATAATTTCCCTGTGTTCACCTTTCAATGATTTATAATTAATCCAGTCGTTCCCATTGTGGTTATTTGATATCAACCTCATAGTTGCCGGCCTCATTCCAACAAAGGCGAAACGTCTGTTACCAACATTATGTTGGGATTTTACCATAAAACAAACGTTGTTCAACATTGGATTCTACCCTGTGACCAACATGACAATTGCCAACCTCCATTCAACATTGGACCAACGTCAAAACCAACCAAATACAAACATTGGTCGTTGTCCGACTGAAAACCAATATAAGTCAGATATCAGTCGCACAGTGGTAAAGCATGCTAACTTTGAGCCAACGTTGGCCCAACATCAACAGCCAATACAACACACACATGGTGGGGCCACTGTAAATTGTTTTGCACGTGTAGGTCACGTGCTCCATCGATTCTATCGAATCGCAATCCACATTTCATACGATTTCCTTAAATTTTTATGATTTTACCTCGTTCTCGATATTCACCTCGAGACCACGTGATACTTCAGAGCAGGATAATGCATGGGCCACAGTGCAATAGAGATTTATGTTAATTCACACAACCTCAAACTGGTTTTTATTCAATCAGTTAATTAATTGATACTCTTGTAGCAACAATTATTGCTACTCAATCCTCACATTCCATTCATCTTATATCATATTTCAAATCCTTAGTTTGCATCAGCAGTAAAAGCAATCATTACTTCATTATGCAAACACGTTTGATTGATAACATTGCATAATCATTATTACAACTGTAGACTAACCAGGCTCATTCTTGGACAGCCTACGTGTATTCAAGGAATGTCTGTAAGTGAAATACACCTCAGGTAGTATCTTGGTCAATGTCTTGGCAGTAGAACTGGCTTATCTACCACCATTCCTATGAGTCTGGGAAACCATGATTGTGTGATCCAGAGCGGGAATATTAATATCTACTCTGTTTCTTCCTGGTGGATTTTCTGAAGGCGCATGGCGATCTTGCTGAAAGGAAGAATCACATAAATGTTTGCATGATATTGAAAATGCATCAAAGAAAGACAGCGTCTGGGTCTGGCCTCCATGACACATAGGACAAGATTCGCTTATTCATTCAGGATGCAAATATATCTATTGATATATCGCCCCGAATTAGTGATGGAATGCGACTATAAACCTTGAGATTAATCATGCATTCAGTCCTATCATTAAACAATGTAGTAGACGCTGGTTGACTGTAGATTCATTCTACGATCCTGCAAGGATGATAAGAAGAAGCAGATATCCAAATATCCTGATCAATTCACCAAGAACCAGAGTTGAATAATTGTCCATATTCAACCCCTGGAAAGCATGCATCTATAAGGCCAATAGTAGACACAACATCCTGAATTATAATCAGGTTCTTGTGTAACACACAAGTAATCTCTTGTCCAGACTTTACTACCTTAATAGTTGTTGTTTAACCATCTTACCGACAGAATTCAGAACACTGATTTCTCGGGGTGAACATACAACTCCAGATTTGTGATCAATTTGGTGGAATGAGGAACATTTACAGCACATTCTTCTTTAGTATCTCCTTGCAAGTACAAGAGTCATCATTATAAACTAACAGATAAAAACCCTTCTTTCTTAGGGTTGAATAAACTGGCCTCATCAAAAAAGTAAATATTCTATGGGCCGAACGGAGGCCAGGGCATTTTGTAGACAAGTAAATTAGTATAAGTTGTTTTTCGCAAGAGAATTTAAGGAATGATTGGTATTTTTCTGCAATAAAAGGGAAGATGTAAATCAACATTTTTCATAATGTTTAAAGAATCATTCTAAAGGTGCCATTGTTTTGAAACCAGGGAAATTACTGAAGAACCAACCTGCCTCTTTGTATGGAGAGAGTGTCTTACATCATGTTTGACCAGCTCATCTGTTTCCAAATCATGAGATATTTGTTCCGTCTCGTGCAAATCAATGTCTGCTGGTGGCTCTGAAGCAACCCTTTACATTCCAAAATTATAGCGATTTTGGATTTCAAAAGGAGAACATGCTTATCTGAGGCAATGTTCCAAAATGAAATTAAGTTGTTCAACTGGACTGCTGTAGGGGTTTCTACTGAGGAATTTATTAGGAAGTTGTCTCACCTCCTGTTTTACTTGTTCTTGTTCAACTATTTGCCGCTGTACCATGACCGTCGGCTCTATAGTACGGCTTGTAGTGCCTCTTGCGCCCCGGTACTGATAGCCAGCTCTGTCAAATGACATGTGCCCTGATCGCCCTCTCCACGTCCCCACAGAGAGTGGCTGCTAATTTCAATCCAACCTTATTTACTTCTGACATATCTTTAAATTGTTGAGGTGGGTCATCCCCAAAAAGTTGTTGGGTGAAGTAAACAGTT
This sequence comes from Astropecten irregularis, assembly GCA_963971285.1. Classification (NCBI taxonomy): domain Eukaryota; kingdom Metazoa; phylum Echinodermata; class Asteroidea; order Paxillosida; family Astropectinidae; genus Astropecten; species Astropecten irregularis. Next base: position 6,051,648 of record OZ020263.1, on the reverse strand, counting down.
GGATGGCAAAGATATGTGAAGTTGGCACTGATATCTTGTTGGATAAATTCCCTACGTCGCATATTCAGCTGATAGTTGGTATTAGCCATGAGAGTGAGTCGCATCACTTGCATGTAGCAACAGTGATTTTATATCAAGTTGATTAAATTAAGCTCGTTCTTTCTTTTGGATGTTTGAAGCGGTATACGTTGTATCGCGGGCTGGATCCTATAAACACCTGACTTAACGAAAAGTGTTCAAATTTTTGAACTTTTACATCCTGTGAGCGAGTACTGCTCGACATCAATTATCACAAATAAAATGTGCTCACTGTAATATAATAACTACCTTCCCATAGTTCTTTTTCGGTTTTTCATCGGACAATTTGTCCCACATTATAGGATTTGCAATGGATGCTTTTGATCAGAATTATCACAGTACATGCATTTAGTGCTGGATATGTCAGGGTTTGTTTCTTCAAGTATCTTATATAGCGACGATGGAGTTATGAGAGTAGGTATTTCCACTGCCAATTTTATGCCATTTGTTTATATGGCAACTCCACACTATGATTCAGATTTATTCTCGGTCTAGACTGAACGGTCGTGAACATATTGGGAAATTCTTGAAATTGCTTAGTGATACTAGTCCGAATTGATTACATGGCATCTTTCATCTGACTCAGAGCAATGATATCTGGGGAACATGTTGCTACAGATTCGAAATTATCCAAGTGTAAATCCACTCTCGTTTTAATCATGGCGATTTCGTAGGCCACTTTAACTCATGGTCAGCACAAGGCTGTGAGGGTGGAAACCCAGATGAAGTATCGAGAAACCCTGAGCCCTGATGACCATCTAACCATGATGTAACTTACACGATTGGGGTGATAGAAGGTCAAGCAGTTCTTCATTCTGCTGGCTCAGGATCAACTCCCCACGCTCTGTTGGTTGTCCAGCCATGCTGTGCACCCTACTATTATAACTTCGCCATCACTGAGAGCCTTGTCACATCTGAACGTCGCGCGGTTCAGCAGCAAAATCAACTCCCTTGGTCATACCGCGCTATGTCACGTGGTCTTGAGGTGAATATCGAGAACGAGATAGAATCAGGTCTATAGGCAAATGCTCTTTATAAAAATATAGAGACACATAAACCTGAGTGGTAATCAGTTAGCACTTTCAATAATCATCTTGTAGTCAACTGCCCCACGGATGATGAACACTATATCCTATAATCATCTGCCATAGGGGCGCACTCCACTAAATAACTCCAAAATCAATGCGCTGAACTACTTATGACAATTTGTATGCAGTTAATGTATTGTGTGATTAAGAAAAATTTTCAAAACCTGGCGGTTCAGTGCTGTAAGCTGTTGTGGAGACTTGAGACATTTTGGCTTGTGGCGCTAATTCGCTTTGAACGTGGAGGGTTGCTTCGAGAAAATCGGCAACAAATGGGTTTGAGAAATGCTTTTTTGGGGGGGCGGGGGGGGGGGGGGTGATATATTTTTGGTGCAATTAGCAAAAGCTCTGAGCAGCTGACCCACCAAAAATAGAAAATAATTGATAGATGAGGGATCAAACTACCATTTGCAGTATTGCACCAAAAACTGAGACTCCTGCATGTATGAGGTTTCTCGAACTGTGAAGTTGAGGGTTTTTACACTAAGGTCAATGGTAGTCTATTTCCTATTGTGGACTCGTACAGTAGAAGGCAACGTTACAACTGTATCGCCCGCTGGTGACAAAGCATATACAGGCCCCGATTCACGTTGCTGATACGATCCACGCTCCGTGCAGTTTTCTCCTAGATGCACATACTTACCGTAACTCCCAGTTTTTTTTGCCTAGAGAAATGAATCAACCCGAACCTCTTCACTTGTTATAACGTTGAAACCAAAAATTATATAGCGCTACGCGCAAGATGGATAACTGCCCATAGAGCGCGTGGTGAATGGTATGGAGGTCACCATTCTCCATACCAATTATACACGAGCCGCCATGTTGGTGTGCAAATAGCGAGTAGTTTGTACACGGGACATATGGGAGCTGGGAGTTTTATCAAAGAAAAGGGGAGTGTTAGGCAAACTTTTGGCCCGGATTCGATTAAAACTCGATTGTTTATTGTAAATAGAAATATTTGACATTGGTGTGAAGCAGTTGAATATGAAAACGGCGATTTTTTGTGGTTTTCTGGACTTACTTGTGCAAGTCGCTGATATCATGCTATGGAAACTCCGTATAGACCTTTCTTTTGTTTATTAACACTGGTTGGCAAGATATGGGCGGCCAAATGTTCACAGACGGCGTTAACAACTTCAACGTTTTTGCAAACTTTCCATAACTGTACAAAATACATATCAGCTTAGCTTGTGTTGTTTCCATTACATTCAGCAATAATCCGCAATTTGCGTACAAATTGGGTAAAATATGTGGTAAATTTTTATGCCTGGCTCGCCATAGTTTCCGCCATGCTGGTTGGCAAAAACGCTGTATGTGACGTTGCAAAAGAAAGGTCTATACGTGGAGCGTCTGCCCAACACCATTATGGCGCCCATGGCGATTACGCGTTTCAGGGAGAGTTCCCCATCTTGCGCGTAGCGCTAGTATAATCTTTGGTTGAAACGGTTGAATTGACCATCAGTTAAGTAGCAATTGTTTTATCAGTCTCGGATGTCTGCTTAATTAAACAGTGACGTATATCCTAACCCTTGGATCCAAGTGGACCTCGTGACCGCTCATACGGTGTCCGGCGTCATCACCCAGGGATTAGGCGGTTACTTATATCGTGTAACAGAGTACCAAGTGTCATATCAGACTGCATCATCACCAGGCGTATATGAATACGTCAGGGATACCAGCGGAGCCACTGAGGTAATGATAATACATGATACATACATGAGTCTCTGTTCCTCTTTATTACTGCACTGATCTGTTATTAGTTCAATGCCCAAGTCAAGTCATGGCTTTCCTACGAGACACTTCCCCCTTACTGGTCCGCCACGTCTTCATTGCTACCTCGCTCTTAATCTAAGGCCCGTTCACACATACTAAAAGTGCTGCTTTGAATCGCGTCGCGATTATTTTCTGTTTCACACAGCCCAGCCCAAACCGTACCAGTTCAATTTCTTAATCAAACTGCACATGCGCCATTTTCGAATTTTGACCTGAATGTGTCCTGACATCCGCTACTTCGCGCGCGGAGAATTGAATCGATATGGTTATTTGCACTCAACATGCTGTGACAGGAGGTTCGCCTGAAAAAAATATCGCGACCCAAATAACCGCGATTATTGATGTGTGTGAAACGTGCATTAAGTCTCATCATTCTTTGCCCGTCTTAAACTGTCATCCTTCACTGTCCTGATACGTACGGAAGTGTATTTAGGACATGACTAAAATAAGAGAAGATTCAGGGCATGCTATTACTATTACTGGAATTACTATTCCACCCGAGAGGATTACTTTTCCGAGGGGGCGGATTACTATTTCGTCCAGGCGTATGTCCTACACAAAATCCTGTAGATACATGTTCTGCAGCCTGAGGTTGAAATAGTATTTCTTTAAATTATGTCCTCTTTGCTGTCTCCTCAGATCTTCAGCGGTAACATAGATGATCCTACAACTCCTGTTATTCAACTCTTCAAGGAGACCATCCAGGCCACTCTGGTGAGACTGGAAGCATTGGACGGATACAGTGGTGGTCATTATTGTCTGCGATTTGAGCTACTTGGATGTCCTCTGAATAATTGAGACTATTATGTCTCAGTGACCTTTGAGCATTTGGACATTTTTATCCGTACAAATCCTCTCAAATTCAACTAATTAAATCAAACCTCATTCAGTATAACTCGGTTAATGTGACTCACTTAACACATTCATTTGGAATAAGATCCTCTCATTGGACTGTTCATAGCATACATTATCACATAGATCATATTTATGTCTCAATGTGCTACATGTCGACCATGAACATTAATAAACGCTCATGGGCTTGGTCTTTGTGGAGAATGATCTTAAAAATCGTTTAAATTAGGAAGGATTATCTGATATATTGGGATTAGATTCAGTTGACAATTAATCCAACTTGATATATCTGTTTAGTCCCTAATCAACCAATTACCTATTTATATATCTTCGCTCACATCAAAGCCCAATATCATGGCCTTTCTTACAGTAAGCATACAATCGGCGCTTACGGGAAGCAGGGAAGTATGAGCTTGAGAGATCCTATTTCATGGATTAGCAAGGAGTTTTCAGTTGTGCATACATGTGAGTGGTTCGCGTAACCAAGGACTTCTCGCGTACTCGGCTAGCGTGGAAAGTTGACGCTAACCATGTAAGCGTAGAATGGGCGGTGTAAGCGCTGAATTCTGCGGTAAGCAAAACCTTGAAATTTGGCTCAGATTCTTTTTCGAAGATGGGTTTGTGTACTTTTTGTTGACTCGTTAATTGCGTGAACCTCTCGATATCACGGTCTTTGTAAATGTGGGAAATACTAATCACACATTTGACAAAAACGTGAACAATCTTTGTCTGTTTTTTTTTTTAATTCAGTAAAAATTTTACTAGCTGCATTTCCCCGAATCATTACGGAGGCCCGCAAAGGGACACCCGACAATTTTGTTAGTCTCGTGCGAACGACATAGTATACAGAGCTTTTGGTCACACAAGGGTAATCCTTCGAACGGGATACAAAAAAAATTGAAATGAGAAAATCAAATGTCCCTTTGCGGGCTCCGTGAATAATAATGACGAACGGAAGTAAAGATAATCCCATCCTCAATTTCTCCGTAATTTGCTTGATGTACTTCGAAAGGTGATTGTTTTTTTCTATCAAGCACATTATATCCACACACTCATAATGGACGTGTCGTGCATCTGAACGTCCAATTGCGCAATCTTACATATGCGTTTTGGGGCCTGTTTGTTTAAGACGAATCCTGCGGATCCGGATCCCATTTTAGCGCACCCTGTATAGGAGGTGGATCCCAAAATATCAGATCCTTTGCGTGAAACAAACAGGCCATTTGTTTGATGTCATGCCTTAAATTCTGACGCGTTCCCGTTCACATGAAAACGTGCATCTTCAAATCTCGATTGTTTCTGCAGATGTTACAACTAAACGAACTTGACCAAAGTAAAGTACATAATTTAAGAGGTGGTGAGCAGGAAACATAAGTAAAATGACATGTAAAAGATTATTTATACTAAACACAGTTTGATGCAGATCTACCCGATTGGATTAATTCAATGCTCATTACAATCTTGCAGTAAGAAACCTTGGTTGAAAAAGATTCAATCAAACACTTACATTACAAAATGAGGGTTTGTGTAGGAATATAACTCTACATGCAGAATGTAGGTTATTGTTCCATAATTCAAACGTTGCCATGCAAATAATTATGGGGACAACCAACCAATAGCAGCAAATATATTGACGAAGGTGTTAACTACAATCGATATAATACATTGAATATGTATTATTATCATTCAAATACTGGCTTAGCTTATGATCTGTCAACAAACTGTGTTTAGTTTCATTCAGTATCATTAATTCTCGTCATAGTAGATGTTTGTATTTACATTTGCACATCATAATCCTAATATTTAGTATAAAAATTATGTGATATTGTATATGCACGTAATATATTGTGGAAAATTGTACCCGAGTTTAATATTTGTGAAGAAACCTATTTATATGAGACCTATGTATATCTTTGTGTAATAGTGACGGATGTATTTACAATCCTGATAAAAACCATCACGGTGTCTGACTGCTTGAGTTCAAGGCAAAGCACACCTTGATACCATCACATCTTTATGTTAATGGCTTTCATAGATGACCCTGCTCTTTAAAGTGTTGCTGGACATTTCGAAAATTGTCGAAAGAACAATTTCAAAATTGCAAGCGTAGGGAATTCAAATATACTGTTTCATTACCATATCACTGTACAAAGAGCAACTTAATGTTGTTGTTAATTCGTCTGAGATATTTCAATGATTTTAAATATTGAGCAGCTTCGCAATGTTTCATGAAATCAATTAGAGCTTAATGCGCAGCTGAGCAATATTTCAAGTGAACTCGGTGCGAATCCCCTCATTGCAAAATGCCAACATTATATAACATTCCTACTCAGCAAATGAAGCTACCTAGATCTGCAATTATACAATTGCGTAGATTGTCTATGCGCATGTATGCACAGTCACTAATGAATTGCGTCAACCAATATTTGTTTTTTTATTCGTGTATTGATATTCTTGACTTGAAGTATTGTTTCAGATTATAGGTTAAGATTTATTATCACCTGTTGGTAACTGAGATATTGCTCAATATATCCATGACCCTGTCATCATTTATAATTATCTTCTTCTTGATGTCGGTCATCAACCTGACATCAATGTAACTGTAACAATAATGTACTTAATCAATGCTTAGCTCAGAGACACACATACTCAGGTATACTGGCAGAGCTTAGCATGGTAGTCAATCTGGCGTGCGGTCATCAAATAGAAACGTTTGATTCTTTATATCGATAGCGAAACACGATTTTCTGTAATTATTATATTACAAGTGAATTCATCATCTCTTTGAATATATTGTGGAAATAAATTCAAATCTTGGAAAACGTAAATTCTAAATTCATTGCCAGAACATGAGATAAACCAGTATTTAAACAAAAAATCAGGAGCGATAAAAAAATCAACGATGTTATCGCCATCTGAAAATAGTGAGACTTTGATTAAATTTTCAAATTGTAAAGTTAAAAACAGTTTTAAAAATGGAAAAAAAAATATTGTATAAACAGAAAAAAAAAGTTAAAAAAAGAAAAAAAAAAGAAAAAAGAAAAAAAAGAAAAAAAGTGTTATCCTTTTAATCTAATGTGTTAAGATGTATTTATGTACTAAAATGATAAGGAGATACAGAAAGATGTGCAGGTGAAATTAAGATGACGCAGAGACAGCGTCGAATAAATAACTGAAGTATCGAAAAGCAGAAGGAAAATGAAATTTATTGAAATTTTTGCCGAATAACAAATTGAGCTGAGGGAAAATGAAATGGTTCCATTTTGTTTGGTCGGACTTATCAGAATGTAAAAAAAAATCATATATATTTTGCGATGTAAGTTTAAATCTGTATCTATAATCATTTAAGTACATGTAGATGAATATCACTTTGTCTAAAGCATGGTGAAAACTGACATGGTATATAATGTTTTACTTTGCACATTCAAGAGTAAAGTAAAACATCGAAGGTAGAGAGAAAAGATTGGGATGGTCTGATTGCAACGAGATGGAATGTTTTGAGGCTGGGAAGAAAGGAAAAGTCAGAATACATTATTCAGCAAAGGGTCATGAAGATGAGGTTTTAGACAAGTGCTATTTGTAATTTATTCACAATTTACATTTACTATTTAGTCACCTTTAATGTGTCTTTGTGTTTTAATGAGTTGTGAATATATTATATTTCCGAAGACTTGTTAGTCTATACATTGCAGTGTGACAGCAGGAAACACGCGAAATTTATATATATATCGAATCTCGGTTCACGGGGCAAAGTGCAATCAAGTGTTTAACGTTGTACCTTAATCATCAAATAATCATTATGAAAACTGACTAGGTTAGTTTTAAGCCATTGAAGAGTGAACACAGAAAAATTGACTGGAGCGGGATTCGAACCTGCCACCCCAGAAAAGCGCACCGGTCGGTGTTCTACCTACTGAGCTATCCAGCTCTATGTTGGTGGTGTCCCTATAATAGTCAACTATATTTGTTCGTTTAGCAGTCAGAAGCCATAAACCACTTACATACCGCTATATCCCCAGGATCTTTGAAGATACGCGCAGTTTTTCCAATGCTGCAATTTTGAGAAACGGCGCATCATAGGAAGAATTCAGAACGCTTCAAAAGAGAAAAACACCTTTGTTCACTTTGATTGAACTTTGTTATATAATAGAAAAATGACATCATTAACTTGACAGGAATAATACAAATCAGGTTAAAACCATCTCTTTTTTGGGCCCTCAATTATTATTATTATTATTATTATTTCTGCTTTACTCAAAAGAAACAAACTGAAATGGTACCTTGTAATATTATACCCTCTGATGAAGCTATGCACATTTAATGCCTGAACCTTCTGTCGCACTGCGTGTATAATTAGCATTGCATTAACACTTTAATATTGGTAATTTGTGCACTTCATGTCATGATTGTTTAACGATTTAAGCACATTTTAAAATGATTATGAAACGAGCATTCATCTGAAAAACTTTCCAAAAAGAGGACATAAACCGCGGGAACAGTTCGATTACACAAAGAAGCTTTGTTTCAAGTTACATGAATTGTAATCCATGGGTGGGACTTAGATATTGACCCTCAGAAGGATACCTCTTGTTGACCCTCTGAGATATTGACCCTTAGAAGGTCACCTCTTGTTGACCCTCTGAGATATTGACCCTCAGAAGGTCACCTCTTGTTGACCCTCTGAGATATTGACCCTCAGAAGGTCACCTCTTGTTGACCCTCTGAGATATTGACCCTCAGAAGGTCACCTCTTGTTGACCCTCTGAGATATTGACCCTCAGAAGGTCACCTCTTGTTGACCCTCTGAGATATTGACCCTCAGAAGGTCACCTCTTGTTGACCCTCTGAGATATTGACCCTCAGAAGGTCACCTCTTGTTGACCCTCTGAGATATTAACCCTCAGAAGGTCACCTTTTGTTGACCCTCTGAATAAATACAACTTCAAACCGAGTAATAACTGCATATTATGCGTTTTTGAGTGCACTCGATAAGAACGATGTGCTGGCACAGGTGGGATTCGAACCTACGACATGCTGCCTCCTGCTATTACAATAATGCTATACCAATTCCAATGGGATTTTATAAAACTACATTTCCATTTATTTCCGTTGGGGGAAAATCAACAGTTATTTACTATGATTACATATTGGATAAGCAAACATAAATCCATGATCACTATCACTTGGACGATAGCTCGTGAATAAAAAAAATTGCACCAAGAAAAATGTTGTTGTTTCATCTTGTTTATTGATGTCGTTGCCAATGTTTTATGTTTCTGTCAATGTGGACTCTAGTTTAATCAATAGCTGATGAGAGTGTTTATATCGGATACAATCTTACAAAGGATTCATAGGTAGATGACGGTTAGGAAAGGTGCTTCGTTCACAACTCGTTGTCTGAGTGTGTGGTATTTCCAAGTGGTATTATTAGTTGCCCCCTCCAAGGACAAGACTGGTAATAAGAAGCATTACCCCAACAGGCCAATGGGTGATCTATACCCACGGCCAATATGTAGTTCCTCAGCTCACCACACCCAGTAGCCCTACCCAGTAGCTCAGCGGATCCATCTCAATCCAGCTGTTCTACTCCAGTGCACCCTTAGCATCTCCTACAACACAACCAACATCCTCCGAGTCAGGCAACCAATCACCCTACTGAAGACTAACAGAGTACCGTAAAACTGCTCTGAACGTCGAGTATTAACCATCGGTTCTTCTCAGAACCACAAACTCTCACAGAAAAGATAACAAGCTGTTACCGCAAATATTTCCTTATGACAGGCAACCAGGTTGAAATGCTGTGTATGAGACTGATCGTCGTTAAATCGGAGGTCTGATGAAGAATATGATAAAATATCGGAACATAAAATAATCAACATGTAATATCTGCATTGACATATGGAGAAGTATGGGTTGGCCCAATGGACGTAGGGATTCGATATCACATAGAAACATTGTACATCAGATGGGATAAATGACACACTGTGCTTTGTCTTTGGTTTACATCACTTGTCATTTTCTCATCTTGTGTACAATTCACAATGCATCATCCACTGATTCAGTCAATTGTGCTTTGTCAAGCTACCAGACAGAATCGGAGAATTACAAAGACAATGCTATACCTACAACCAAAATTTATTATTATTATTATTATTATTATTATTTTTTTTTTTTGGGGGGGGCTAGAAGAGCCATTAATTTTGTTGGGGGGCTAGAAGACCCAATATTTTCGGTTCTTTTAACACTCGCTTCTGCTATGTCTTATTAGGGGTCGAACAACATGCACATAACAGCCTACACAACACGTTTTTTATGTATTAAATGGGCTCTTAATAAGTATTTCAAATCCTCCCAGATTTTTCCATCAAATCTACCCTTTTCCTCCCAGCAAAGGTCAACAGTTCACAGAACTCGATCTGTGCCAACCAGATCACCACACACACAACCCTTTACATCTCCATGGTGTGGTCAGAGATTGAGGCATGCAAGACACAAGGCAAATGATACCAATCTCTTCTTAGTGTGTACATCCTATGAGAGGGCTGTGGTTCGGCTGGCAACATTGAATTTTATCTGTCTGCTTATACTTTAGAATATTCATAATTGAAATGTCTCCCAACTCTTCACAATTCAGCCAAATGTACAACTGCATGTTTCATTAAATCTCCATGTCAAAACCAAGTGGACAGCTACATGTACTGAAACAGCCCTGTGACTGCAGACTTTATAATGTGTATGCTGTACTATACTCTCGCGTCATACCAAATGAAATGTCGAACCATTCTTAAAGCATGTATCAGTTTAAAGCAGTCAAAAATATTAAAGGTAGTATCATATTTTGGTAGCATATAATGAAACAGAAATCTCCACAGATTTACCAATAACTTAGAGGGTATGAATATGGTGATAGTAGAAACATACCGTTTAAATTGTTCTGCCTGAAATGTTTTATTTATCCAGAAAAGAGTAACATCAGTGACCAACATTATTTTTGATCTTTTAAAGATCAAAAATAAAAGAGAAAAGACTGTCGTCATTTGTAACTGTTTTCTCCAAAAGTGGGCACCGTATGGGACTGAAATTTGCACAGATGACTGTTACTGTGTCTCCCTTGATGTTTGTGCTCATGAATTTGCGACACTTTGACAAAAACCAAAGTATGATATTACCTTTAAAGCTACTATATGTGAATATATACCTTAAAATATGAGACAGGAAACAGCAAGTTCTGTTCACTGACATAGAATCAATTAAATATACCATATAGGAGTGATGTAAACTCGTGGAGTCTCTTGAGCTAAAAACAGCCATTGAGAATGGGTGCTTATGAGGGAGAGCAAAAACCATGCATCAATTTGAATTGTATTTTGTCTTTCCCATAGACTGGTGTAGTTCAAGTCATATCAAAAGAAACAAATCATTCTCATGCAGTTACAGTTTACATAAATGAAAACTAAAAATATCAATGACAGTGTATAAAACCTTAACCAATAAATACATGCACTTTAGTCCAGCCAGCTACAAAAAAGGAGAAAAAAATTGAAAACATGGAAAAGGAAAGAAGAAAACAAAAAACAAAAGAACAAAAACCCAAACCAACGAAATATTAGGCAAATGCTTTATAAAGGCAAACTGGTTAATGTTGAGCAGAAATAGCTGTTTGCCTTATGAAATAAAACCCGAGATAAAAATTGAAAGCTGAATTTCAATATTATTGCCAGTTACTATGAAAATAATACGTCATGAATACCATTACAGGCAAATACACGTGGTGCAATCTCTGATCGTTTGTATAGATCAGTGGGTGCAATATATAGCAACGCCCAGAGACCGTCTGGCCAGACCGCCGATGGAGCTGCTCTTGGATAGACGTACAACCTGAAGGGCTGTCTGGAGTTTGTTCATGATCGAGACACTTTGAGCTTTCTCTGTACTTACAAATCCACTGGATAGCGTGTGACTGGACGACTGTTCCCCTTGTGACGGGTGAACAAAGACAATAGGGCAAACTGATAAGCCTGTATAGAATCATTCCTACTCTAGTTTCATCGTTACATTGACTCAGACCTACAGTTATTAGATTTCTCTTGCCCGCATAACTGCGAGGCTGATTGGATCCAAGATGCGGATCCAGAATTCTTTTTGGGATTTCATCCTACCACTGTGTTTGGCGACCATTTACTTTTTGCTGCACATACACGTACGTGGAGAGTCATGTGGAGCCCTGACTACTGCTGAACCCGGTGATGATGCTGCCTCACTCCGAGAAAGAGCATTTGCAAATTTCAGACAAAGCTGCAGAAAGAAACCAAGCAAGCCACCAACCGAAAGAAAAAAACAAGGTAAGTTGCGAGGAACAAGAAATCAAGGTAAGTTGCAATTAACAAGAAATCAAGGCAAGTTCTGATGAACAAGGAACCACGCAAGGTAAGTTGTGATGAGCAAGAAATCAAGGTAAGTTGCGATTAACAAGAAATCAAGGCAAGTTGCGATTAACAAGAAATCAAGGCAAGTTGCGATTAGCAAGAAATCAACTTGAAGGCAAGTTGTGATGAACAAGGAACCACGCAAGGTGAGTTGTGATGAGCAAGAAATCAAGGTAAGTTGCGATTCCTTTCTTAAATGGAACAAGGTTTCTAAAACTGTTGCATGGAAATATTGAATATACACAACGTTTACCATAAAACCTTCTCTTTACTGATTGGACTGTAGTTCGAAGGTTTGGGGCAATATTATTGCCATACATGAATTGTTTTATATAACTTACATCAATTACCTTACGTACGGTTTCATATTAATTAATAATATTGCTAGTGGGTCAATTTTTAAATTACAACGTTCAACGCCAAAACTACTTTCAAATACAACTGAGTTTTACCGGGAAATGAATTAATGGATTAACCGCTAGGTTCAACGGCAGGTTTCTCAAATAAACGGTACGAAAATGTAGTAAGTGTAAAAGAAATCATTCGGCAAACATGAATTTATATGTGTCTTTTATCTCTCCAATCAGAATATAAGTCATTGCCGCGTTCATCTTGAAATAATGTATTCCAGAGTCCGTACTTTCTGAAATATTGCTTATTTATGTGTCTTCCAAATCGAGTGGAAGGGTTTCATATTTTGGTTTCGGTTTTTCTGCTATCAAATTTGTTAACCTTACGGATTTTACAATTCCGGTTATTTGAACGTTTAGCCAAGTAATCGTCCCAATGTTACTCGGTTATCAGGTTTTGTAGAGTAGTTTGTTTGATAATCTTTCAGATGAATTAAAAATGTTTCTGATTCGTTTGCCTGCATGCTTCGAAGGATACAGACAAAAGGGTATCGTCATGAATTGCTTACAAATTGCTGAATTACGCTCAAGTAAAAAATAGTTCAAGGTGTCGGTCACTATTTTCTTTTTATTAATTCCAATGTTCTGCCTGGGAGTATGGGACTGATGCAATATATACCATGTTTGTTATAAGGATGTTAATCAATAGATTAAGCAACGTCTAAATGGTTGATGGCTAAGTTATCATACGTCCATGTCATGTCAGCATCCAATATATTGTCTGGCACTCACACCTTTTAAACAAGTATCAAGAACCCATAGAATCACGGTTACTTGAGCGAACGCCCGTTTGCACATCATTTTTGGAATCGATTCTATAGTACATTCGTATCCCGTATGTAAAGGAATACGGATTCTCTGAATGCTGCATGTTTACCGTATAGCGGGAAAAACAAGCAAAAATAATTTGGTAATGTGTAAGTTATTTGCTCTTGAATATATCTATAACTGAAACATTTGCTTCAGTTTGTGATTGTGATTGTGATTGTGATTATTACCAGACCAGATGGATTTTTGACGAACTTTATATATTCTTGATGACTCTAAAAAGATTCAAAAGTTTCCGAAAAAGTAAGAATAAAATGAAAGAGAATACAAAAACCTTCGATTATTGCACATTGTTGCCAACCATACAAGGATAAGTCGGCAGTTTTTATATTGAATTGTACGCATTTTCATGATGAATGTATAGCAATAGGGGGTCGTGAATACAAAGCACAATCTAGCCTTGAATGAGGTTATTGACTTCATTGAGGCATGCGATCTATACGAATTGAACAATACGTTACCCATGTAATATAATGTGTATTTTCACGGTGAAGTGACTCGGAATTTGTTAAGCCTTGCTCAGCAAATCTCCGCGGGGTGCAAGCCGGGCACGTGCCTCATGGTAGACCCGTAACTCCACAGTCTAACTATCGGCTTCTAAACGGGCTAGAATCTGTGATAAACTGTGGTTAAGATCTTACAGTCATTTATTGTTAATATTTCTGTGCATAGTTCAATATGAGGTTAGAAGGCTTATAAATGATTGGCAGTTTTTGTCGTATGTTTGTATCTTGATTGGTGATTGAGGGGACAACCATGGCTAGAATTGAACGGATAGACTCTCTATCTATTCAATAATAATAACATGAGCAAAGATTAGATGTATTATAATCCATTAAATGCCCAGAGAATACCCAGATATGCCCCTGTGCCCGACCCCGTCAGAATTAACCAGCCCGATTTTTTTTAGCATTTCCATCATTCTTGCGATTGAAGTAAAATTGCGACTAGGGGCGAATTTTACCGTTTCGTCTGCCATCAGGTACTGCACCCTTTGATATCACGTGATTGGAACGAACACGTCCTGCTTTTATATTGGCTAGTTGAATATAACCAGCTCAGCCCGATTCTTACAACCGGCGGACAGGGTGATATTCCTTACTCGCGAGGCGACACAATATCAAACACGTTGGATATTTGCCTCCGGTCGCGATCTCTTGATGCAAAAAATGCGGCAACAATTGGCCGCACACGATGAGCTACGTGCTGAACAAACGGCCTCTACATATAGCTCTCGTGTGCGTCAGGCTTGAAACCGATTTTAAGTTGTGTACATTGAATAATTATATAGGACTCCACTGTATTACTGCTTGAAACATGGAACGTTCATGAGATACGTACACTCTGCTGATTGTATTTAGTTTAGATGCAAAGGTTTAAGAAAGCAAAATGTTCGTGGAGTTTATGATAGTGCTGTATACATATTCTTACAGCTGCCTAAGCTATTTAAAGTAATAAACTGCTGCATACATGCTCAGCAGCCAAAATAATGACCCGAAATTTATAAGAAATAACCAAAGTTTTCTTATACAATAATGAAGATGTGATCACAAATGTTGACAGAAGGAGTGAAGCAGCATTATTAATCTACTAATCAAAAGACATATATCCATAAATGTTATGATGTACAATGTGCAAATTAAATTTGCCCTTCATTGATTTGAATGAGAACTGTATACTCAGTGCTTGTTGAGTGCACATGAAAAAAAAACCAGGTGCTGGCTTAGGTGGGATTCGAACTACGACCTCTTGCTTACAAGTGCAGATTCCATGGTTTTGATAAAATCAGCGAAGACTTTGTAGTAAACTGGATTCTTCAGGATATCTCCCATACAATTGATAACAACCAGTATGGTAATGTGTAAGGAGTCAGTACTTCACACTATTTGGTTAGTCTGATGCACTTCTTGCACAGCGGGCCGATTTACCTAACAATAGCAACCGACCTTAACCATTGACAATGAAGCCCTCACATTTGTGTCCTTTGCAAAAGTTTTAGGCATCAAGATTCAACATGATTTAAAATGGGATGAGCAGACAAGTAAAATGGTTAAGAACATGCATGCTGCATACATTGACGACATTTGGTTTCAACACAGATGAACTGGCAGTTGTTTATAAAGGATATGTCAGACCATTGTTACAGTACGGGTAGACTATGGGACGAAGTGCAAAAAGTCTTCTAGAAAATGATGTTCGTGGCCACCACCGAGGGAGGGGCAAAAAAGGATGGGGCGAAAGCACTTGTACGTACGGTCATATGGGGCGAGTTGGGTTTTTTCGCGTGCACTCTTTAAACATTTCGCCCCCAAGTCACTTCGCCCTCGTGAATTTCGCCACCAATTTCATAGCATATCAGACAAACTCGCCCCATTGTACTAACTCGTTAGCCTAACGTAGTACAGCAACAGAAATCCGATTGTAATGTACATTCATGAGTCATCGAGAAGGAACGTTTAATACGAGTTTCCTTCTCAAAACCCCACTTCCCAATACTTAAGTACAATCTTTTGGCTGATTAAAATATCTGATTATTTTAATGAGTGCCTCCCCAGTTTTGGTGAAATTGTTTTTAACATGATTTGAAGAGTTTACTTATTGAATAAAGATCGATAACTGAAGATGTTTGAAAATAATGCCTTCTTTTCTTGATAATCTTTCTAAAAGTGTAGCACTTACTGAAAAAGTGTGACAAGGCAATCTAAAATATTTTTTTTACAATAATTATTTTTTTCATAATAATAATAATGACACAAAAATTCAAGCAAACAATAGTCACCAAAATCTTTATTTCTCATCATGTAACACATAAAATGTGCATGTATTTATTTTTTCTTAGAGGAACTGAGTACACTAACATTATACCTTAAAAATACCACTATTAAAGGGATGGTACAGAATTGGTAAGACAAAATACACTTCATGACCACAGATTCACAAAAAACTTACACAGTATAATGGTGATGATAGGAGAAAACATCCCATGAAATGTTTTTGTCTGAAATGCCATATTCGTTGAGAAATAAATGAAACTATTTTCCGATCGGAATAAATCGCTTCGAAGCGTTTTATTCATTCATTGAAATGTGTACAGTTCTCTGTACACGGGTTCTCACTTAGTCTCGTGACCCAGATAACTGATTGACCTCAAACTTCTACAGGTTTGTCAGTTAAGGTATATGATGTATTACATAATGTGCTTTCACTGTCAGCAACGGTTTTGTCGCAAAAACCAATTCTGTACCATCCCTTTAACAAACTATCAAGGCTATACTTTACAGCGGCAATGAAGGTAACTGTCCTAGATATTTGTCTTATGATACCTGTGTTCACTAATATGACAGAATTTTTCAACCTGCTAAGGACTGGCCGATCATAACTAATGTGAACACAAGTTCTATATGACACGTACTCAAGCATAGTAAAACAAAACATGTACAACGTTGACATAATTAATGATAGAAAATATGTACGTATGTACATATGGTGCAAGGTCTCAAACATGTACCCCACTTTCATGAAATTGGGTATAAGGTGTCAAAATAATCCCCCTTACTTAACAAACAAACCAAGTATTGTACTGATTTCTACTATAAAACAATTATTGTCCCATTAATAAGTACAAGACAACAATGTACAGAAATAAAACCTTTATGAGTATGATGGCATTATTCAAGTTATGTATGCTTGAGTGTACAATAATACAAATATGTTCAAACTAAACTTCCAAGGTAGATGTGCATTATATGTGCACAGAGCTGAAGGGTGTAATCATTCCCTGTGATGAAACTGTGAAGTCTTTTAACCTTTTCATTCAAAAATGTACGTTAGTTTTAAACCGTACCATTTTACGTAGCTTCAAAATAATATGCACCACAGCCATGTCAGTTGGCTGTAAAACTCAATTCTGCAATCTGCCAATGAGTGATGGTGGCATCACTGAAATTATAAAGGCATCATTCAAAGTTCCATATACTCAGTGAACTGAAATACAATATTTCAATACACACATCACACTACTGTAAGGTCCTATAAATGTTCAATTTTTATTAATCAGAAAACCTGATAAATCTGCAGCTTTTCAAAAACTTTGAAACTACTGTATTTATTTAAATTTTGTTACAAGCATCCCAGTAACAACACTTTGAAACAGGCATGTTTTACATTTGCAGTAAAACAATCCCATTCTAAAGACTGCCAAGAAGTGATGGACTGCAACTAATTATGGAGGCAAAGTTCTACCTGGAGAAGTATCACGAAAAAGCTGCAGATACACAAACCCATTTAAGTACACATGTACATTTATACTAAAAGAAGGTAGGTTTGCGGTGACACCATGTAATCTCTTCTGCGAGAGTGTGTGGTTCTGAGAAGAACCGGTGGAAGTTATCTCGACGTTCCGATCAGTGTGCTCTGTTTGTCCTCAGGAGAGCGACACTCTCCTGAGGACGAACCCGAGGACGAACACAGCACACTGTTTGAAACGTCGAGATTATACCATCGGTTCTTCTCAGAACCACACACTATCACAGAAAAGATTACACGGTGTCACCGCAAACCTACCTTCTTTCGAAACATGTACATGTTATGTAAACCAAAACCATTACTTGTTATTGAGCATGTTAAGGTACATGTACACTACAGTTTGTGAATACATGTACTCTCATGCACATGGTATGCGTAATTTACGTAAATGAATGTCATGCTCAGTTTCAATATTGCTGGTATATTACTACGTACAGGAAAACAATCTAATGCAACACAGCACGTCAAATTCTAAGCTTAATTTGTTCTTGTACTCCCACGATTCGTTGGTGGACTGTCCTCATCACTGCACGTGCCTCGTGTCATCATCAGCCACTGCATGAGAAGTCAGTGCTATGAGTGGAGAAAAAGAAAAGAAAAGAAAAATGAAAAGTGGGTCCCGATTAGCTTTTAACATATCATGGATTGCAAATATTTATGTAGATGGAGTTTGGAAGGACAAAGCTTACAATATTCCAATTCAGGTAACAATTGGCATGACGATTTATCTCCATGAACATTAAATATAAAATTATGTATTTTCCTTGCAGTTGCAGTCCAATTTTGGTAACAACAATTTAACAAAGCTATGACTATCCACAACATTCCATGCTTAACATGATAAACAAATACAACTTAATTGATGATAAACACGACGATCATGAATGATGATTAACTTTATTTTTACAAACGCACAACACTCAAATTCACATCAATGACAATGTCAACGATGCTTGGCCTAATTTTGTCATGCATCATTGTGTTGAACAACAAAATAAACTATTTAAGTGATCTCATACCAGTTTCAGGGAATTTCTCTAGCCGTCTCTCCTCGGCAGCCTTCTCCCTCTGCAGCTTGTAGGCCCCCTACTTGTTGGTGAAGCGAGCGTAAAAGGAACGATGATATCCAGCGATGTTCGGCATGTTCAGTGGCCTGCTCGCGGTCCCCCTCTAGCTGCCCTTCTATGGCCTAGGCTATGCTAAGCCGGTCAGACTCGTCATGTTTGTTAACATTTTGGACTCAAACTCTCTCGCTATTGCAGACTGTGTGCCTCGCAGAACCTTCCATTAATGTGTCCACACACTCCAGAAAACGTGCCCAGCTATGTTCTGAGAAGGGTGTTGCAACGCCTTTTGCGCTCGGATCGCAATGCAAAAAGCAAGGTTTGCGAGGCTTTTCGCCGACGTTCTTTTTGTTACCCGCCATGTTGGATTCCGCGCGAGATGGAGTCCGAGTGAGCTTTAATACGAGGGTGCTAATTGGAGGAAATTTTTCTCAAATATAAACCAACCCTCGATTGGTCCAAATTTTGGCTCGACCAAGAATCGTATTTTCTCGAAAACGGTCGCATGTTTTCTCGAAATTCTCGTTATTGTGCCAGTATTTTGCAGGGGGAACAACCCTTTATTTTGTATGGAATAATATTTTCAGTCGACAGTGAAGTTTACACGCCCTCCCTCGACGGAGACCACGAACGAAGCGAAAAAACGGACTCGTCCCATAGTCTAGGGGATGTTGTGTGGAATTGCACGATTACTGGTGCTCAGATTCAAACTTTAGATAAGGTGCAAAAGAGAGCCTGTAAGATAATGTTGGGTAAAAATTACAACTCATACAAAGATGCAATTAATGAGTGTGGAGTTACCACCCTCTCCAATCGTAGGCATATTCACTGTTGTAAATTTGCACAAACATTGTCCAATTGTAGTCAGACAAAAGGTCTTAAAAGGTCTAAGGAAAAATATTCATTGTAGGAATTTACAATTTACGTAGAACAAACTAAATCTCATTATTACCTTGTAGGACCACTCGATTTACAAAGAGTCCGACTCCATATTACATTTACTTATTGAATGATTAACCTTTTTACCTCATATACCTTTGATGTCCAGATTTGTTTTTTTTTTACTTTATGAAACTTAGTTCTTTGTGTCCCCTTTTCCTTCCCACCCTCCCCTCCGTTCCCCATGTCTCCGCCTCCCCTACCCTAACCCCCACCTCCTTCTCCCCTCGCAGTTCCCACTCCTGTCAGTTTTCAAAGTTTTTGATGTATGTGCAATATTGCTTCATAGTATATTTATGTGAATTTTTATATTTTAAGCATCAGTGCAATCTGGAACTTACAGCTTCTTTTTCTACTTTAAATTATTGTGGTATGTTGCTTGAGTGTGGTTAATGTGATTTTCAAATAATGTAACACTCTTGAAATTTGGTCTGAGCACCACGCTGGCATCAGCGGGGTGAATTGAATTCAATATCGCGGCGGATAGAAATCATAACATATTCAAAATAAAATAGACACGCACTATCTATGACATATAAAATCAAATATAACTAGAGGTTATGGCTGTTGAAAACAGCACATATGGCTTTTCCGCATAATGAAACAAATTGCTTATAAATAAGAATTCTGTCAATAAGAACGCCTTTCCCTAACATTGCCTGTTGGTAAAAGAATTATGATCCCAGCTCGTACCTTGAGGAGCTACTTCTTGTTTGACCGGGAGTAGAGGTCACAGAGGTTAACCAATGTGTCACAAAGAAAGACCTTGCCTAACATTCACTTTTAGTGAAAGAATCATGATCCTAGCCCTTATTAATTTTAAATGAGGAGCTACTTTCTGTTTGACCGGAAGTAGAGGTCACAGAGGTCAAGCAATGAGTCACAAAGAACAACCCTGCCTAACAGTGATATTTGGTGAACGAATCATGATCCTACCTCTTACCAATTTTAAATGAGGAGCTACTTCCTGTTTGACCGGAAGTGGAGGTCACAGAGGTCAAGCAATGTGTCACAAAGAAAGTCCTTCTCTAATATTGACATTTGGTGAAATAATCATGATCCTAGCTCTTACCACTTTTAGATGAGGCACTACTTCCTGTTTGACCGGAAGTAGAGGTCACAGGGGTCAACCAATGTGTCACAAAGAAAGATCCTGCCTAACATTCCAATGTTCGGTAATTTAAAATTTTACGAATTCCACTTCGGGATTTTTGCTGTTTTTAACATTTTCGGTTACTTCCCAGAGATTTTACTAAAATTAAATTGATTCTCCTCATCATGTTGTGTAAATCTGTGCCATGATCAGGACATCTTTATAATTTGTTATATATAATATATCCAATTCCACTTTGCTGATTTTTTTTCAGTTAGTGTTCAGAGTTTTTGCTAAAATTAAATTTATTTTCCTTATGTTGTGTAAATCTGTGCCATGATCAGTATTTCATAAGTGACATCTTCATAATTTGTTAATATATATAAAGTCATGTTGCAGACTGTTTTTAATAAAAACTAATATATTACTGATAACAAATAAATGATGAATAGTAAATTGTACCAATGAACTGTGTTTGTCAATGTTGTTTTATTTTTTTATTGTGATTGATGCATTCAGTCATTTTGATGTCTGAAAGTGGGACTGCAAGTTGAATGTCCTTTGTTGGGTCGTCACTTGATTACCAAAACCAACCTTTGGTCCTTTATAGCAAGGGCCTTTAAAGGTAGTATCATACTTTGGTAAGAAATCAAAACAGAAATTTAAACCGATTTACCTATAACTTACAGGGTATGAAGATGGTGATGGTAGAAAGATACTGTTAAAGTTGTTCTGCCTGAAGTGGTGTATTTATCTAGAAATTAGTAAAACAATGACCGAAAAACCGTTTGATCTTTTAAAAGATGACAAATAAAAGAGAAAAGACTTAAGAGATATACCGTGGCAGTTTTTCACTCTTTTCTCAAAACGTTGGCACTGTATGGGACTGAAATTTTCACAGATTACTGTTGCTGTATCTGTTTTGATATTTTTGCCCATGAGTCTCTATTTCTTTGATAAAAACCAAAGTATGATATTACCTTTAGAGCTTTATTTGTTGCTAGGATTGATGTTGGGTTTGTGTGTTTGCAGGTGTGTTCACTTTCTTCAGGTTAAACATTGGCCTCAGATATAGATTTGGCTTTTGTTTTGGCAATTAACAAACATCAATTTACAAACTGTCAGAAGACCTAAGTTCAGGAAGAACAAAGTTCGGGAGGATGTTTTGCCAATTGAAATCATTTATCATCACTGGCCCCCCAAATTTATTACACTGAGTTCTTGAAAAGTTATGGGTCATGGTAAAGATTGCTAATTTTATATAAAATGAAGTACAGACAAAGAAATGACAATCATGAGTACAAATTTTAAGCTCGCTGTAAAAGCTTTATGTTTAATAAATAAAACAGGAAAAATATAAACCTTTTATTTCTTGACTGTTTGTCTTTCATATTTACACATATTTTACTGGCTAACTGCCATACTCTTGTTTTAATCTAAGTGCTTGATAATGAACTGGTTATTCTGTAGGTGCTCATTGATTATTAATGCGTCAAATATCAGAGGGCGTTGGGCTGTAGGAAGGGGAAACGGGAAATACTTTATACGACCTTATAAAGGTTTTCCAATAATATTCATGTTTATGAAACTGTTAAACATGTTATCCATCTAATCCACAGACATAAATAACCCATAGGTTTCGTCTAGGATCTAATCCCATGTCAGACACCGCCCTCTATAGTTGGCTGTCTGATCTGTTGATGAATGGATTAATACACGTCATCCCCTATAGCCACCACTCATCAGCAAATATTGGAACAATGAAGTTTGATTTTGTTTCGTTAGCTAGGGCCCACTTCATTTACAAAATGTATAACTACCATGAGTAGCCGCTATCGTCATAACAGTTTGGAATGGACAATTAATCTGATATTTCCACGGTGATAGAACTGGACCAGCTTTGATAGCTTTTTGCCATGGAAATAGGATGGATTTTTTGTCTTTTTATTCTTAATTTAAGATTTTAGAGACATTTAGCCAAAGGATTTTTATATTTTGGGATGGCAAATTAGTTTTCATACCGTTTTCATTATCAAAAGGAAATAGGGCCTTATCATTCCGCCATAAAGTTTCTTTGAACAATATTAAGAAATATGAAATAAATATATTATTTTGTGTACCACTTATCTGGCGGCCGCTACAAAAAACATTCACACTCCAGGCAAAGAAATGTTTTTACGCAACCACGAAACTTGATAATAATTACACCTGATGTCAAATAAAAATATATTCACCTGACACTAATGGGCTTCCGTAGAAAGCTGTGTAGTCGACATTTTGAAAATGTTTCATTTCTAATAATTCAAATGAATTGCCTTTTTCAATAAACATGGAATTTCCACGAAAATCTAAATGAAATCCAGACATAAAGACGAGACATTTGTGTACATGATAATAAATAATAAATATATAAAACATTTATAATGCGCCGTATATCTAGAAGAACTATTCATAGGCGCAGAGGGAAAAAAAAAGATGAAAGATGGAAACTTAGGGAGAAGGATGCAAAAACATACAATCTAACAAAAATAAAGTGAGAACATTATGGGACTTCAGATCTGACTTGAATGTTTCTAAGGACACTGAAAATGCAGTCACTGTCGTCAAGAACGAAGTCTCAGACTTTCTTTAAAAAATAAGAACAGTGTCCATTTAGGCTACGTTTTTATGGTTATAAAAAAGTATTATTTATTATATTTATATTATTATTTATTATTAAATGGGAATGTGAAAACTAGGTGATCTGAAGTTTGAAAGCTAATTCAAGTTTCTTTTAATCTATAACAATGATAATCTGAGGATCTAAATTCATGGTAAATTTAAGGCGGCGGTTCATACTACAGCCACCGACTGGTCACCCGATGGTGCTTTCTTTCTTTTCTTTTTTTTTAAAGTCAAAACAAGACAGTATAGTAATTAAACTGCTGCAACCTGCTCATCGGCCAAAAATATTACCTGAAATTTATAAAATGCTTGGAGTTTGGAGGGCCTGACGCGTTTCAATCCTAGCAGAATCTTTATCGAAGGCTATAAAGATAAAGACTTCAATAAAGGATCGAAACACGTCAGGCCCTCCAAACTCCAAGCATTTTTTTAAGTGAGTGATACTTAGCATTACCATGGAGGAAGGAAAATACCAGTAATGTTGGGATCACTGCTTATAAAGTGATCGGACCGTGCCGCCCATCCATACCGTACTCTGCTTCGTGTTTAATCCACCATGTCTGTTGCACATGCACAGTGAATTGGAGTTTTTGTTACTGTGCGCACTGGCAAAAAAAAAAGCGAGCCGAGACATTATTTTGCCTGTTGTCAGTTTTTTTTTTGTGGCCGACAGAGTGAACTGAAGAATGGTGATTTTCTGCCCCTTCCCCTTCCCCTTTTTTCTCCTTTTATTTTGTATTTCGTCAAATTTTACCGGGGCACAATTTGTTTTTTCTCTCGTCAAATTTGACCGGGGGGCACGTGCCCCCGCGGCCCACCCCTGGATCCGCGAGGGGTTATTATATGACACATGAAGAAATATATGGAGTTATTTAACATTACTTATACTGTACTAAGGTTGTACCATTTCATTTTTAAGATAAATAAAGTTGGTAACTTATCTGTCAGTAAAATGTTGTTTTTAGATAGGAACAGTAACACATCATACAGAATGCCTAACAAAGTTAACTTCAATTTAAAAACAAACATGGCACTTTGTGTGAAAACTTCAAATAAACTTTGTCAATTTCTAATAAGTTTATGACTTTGACACTTCTTTGTTGGCATCTTTCAGGTCACTGTTCATGGCGGATGATTTGGATTTGTCACCACCAACAAGGCGAATGATGTTATTTGACTGCACAACAAATGGGAACGTGTTCTGAGTTTCAAGTGCGTTGAGTATTTGTGAGCAAGCTGTGGGCTTTCACAACAAGCGCATTTGGCATGTTGAGAGTACGGATGCTGTCGTCCAGTTGACACATCAACAAGATGGAGCTCTCCGTGTTGTCTTCGACAGTTATGATTTCAACGTCCAGCTCTTTCATGTCCTCTGGGATGATCTATAATAAGTATACAAAGCACAAACATTTTACATGTACATGTATGCACAGTCTACAACATCTAAGCTACATATGATATTAGATGGTATAATTATACATCTAATGAAAGCCTAACAGTAACAATACTAACGTCAATATGTGTTTTGTTGGAAGAAAACAAATTCATCTGCTGAAGGAACTTGGGCTTTGGGGAGACGTGATATTTTGAGGCGATCTCCCGATTTCACTGGACTTTTACTGTGTGCGTTCCACAAAGCCACTTGGATGGAGACAGTTTCGTCTTCAATTTGGATGTTTCGTACTGTCTGTGCCCTGGGGCCCACACTTCTAGGAACTTCATCCTACAAATAATACAGTGATTTATGGAAAAGCAAACAGTAGTTAGGATCTACTGTTAATTTTTCATAAAGATTGATTTTGTACTTCATCACTGATCGTTTGTCGACTGTTGCTAGTTGGATCCGTTTCATTGGTAACAACGTCACCCATAGAAACGATTGCTGGGTCATCAAGATACTGTGTCTTGTTAGGGGGAATGTTTGGTGATGGACGCTGGGGTAATGATGGCCATTCTGCCTCGTAGGACTTCTGCTGACAATCTTCAGGCTGTTTTGTCGGGGTATCTTCAGGCTGTCTTGTCTGGGCTTGGTACGGCTTTGATGCTCTTGCTCTGAATGAGCCTCGTCTTGATCCCTGTATACACTGACCTGCCTTCCTTGAGACTGCACCAGGGGGGTAAAATTGAGTCAATGTCTTCTTTCTCACAGGTGTCCAGCCAAAGTAATCTCTGCAAGTCTCGAAGTCATCCCAGTTCATATCTGAGGGGTCTCTCTCGGATGCATCGGGGAGCGTCTCGTCTCTTGATAAGTAAGGGGGGGGGCTTATCGTGGTCTGATCATCAGGCTGCTGCTGATATCTTTCCTCCCATCCTCGGAAAACAGGGGCTGGACGTAACCTGGCATGGATTGGTCGATAGGAAACCATTTGACTTTCGGTCGACGATCGGATTGGTTTGAACGAGGTGACAAAATTTGGGACATTTTGAGGTTCTTTCATCAAACTGGAAACCTCATCAGACTACTGGCTGTTGGTCAGTGAATGCCTTCCGCCTCCCATGGGAAAGTCCTTGAAATATTCCGTGCCCTCCGAAAGATCTGGCAATGACAAGCTCGAGAAAGATAGTTTCCTCCTATGTCGTTTCCTTGGCAACACGACGGAGGAACTATCTTGACTGTTTTCGCTGCTCGAGCGCCCTCTATCGATGTGACTGATCGAGGACTCACGACTGGAATAACTTGAACTGAGTGACCAATTCAGCTTGGATGAAGAGCAAGAGCTGTCCGACAAATAAGAAACTTCATCATCTTCCTCGTCCTCATCCCTAACATCCCCTTCAGTTGTGTTGAATTTGGTGTCAGAGTACAGAGAAATAGCATCTCCATCGTAGCTGCGACCGAGAGATTTGGCACTCCTGTCCCGTACAGGAGTGGAATCACAACTCCCCTGTGACGGGATGTCCTGTGAATTCTCTTTGACTTCCGGTGGTGGGCTCGTATCTTGTGGTGATATCAGATGAACTTCCGGTGACGTGATTTCGTCTTCCGGTGATATGATCTGACCTTTCGGTAAAAGGGGATCGCCTTCGTCTTCGTGACAAGATGGTCCATCTGAGGTCAAGCACTCTGCTTCTGGTGATGGCACCTCAGGTGACATCAAGTGACCTTCTGATGACTCAAGTGACCTTCTGCACACGATGACATCAAGTGACAATCTGATGATATCAAGTGACCCTCTGGTGCTTTCAAGTGACATTCTGGTGAACACGCCTTCAGAGGAACTCAAGTCACTTTCGACTGACATAAATCCCCTCTGGTGACATGAAGTTTGAACTTTTCGGTGACAGAAGGTCACCTTCCGGTGGAGAGGAAAATTGATATTTTGGGACTGAAGTTTGGTCTCCGGGAAAGTTTGCTTTGCATCGATATTCCTGGTCTGATGTGGACTGACCGGCGACATTGTCCACTGCAAGGGGGTCATCCGAAAAGGTCAACAGTTTAGGGGGCGACCGGAAGTTGGATGGAGACATAAATCTTGGATTATTGGTAAAATGATTGGTCAGATCAAATGTCCAGTTGTCTTAATTCCAGCCATGCCCGGTGTCATCACCTGCAGCAAATCAACAGACATTCCAAGATAAACCGCTATAGAATTCAATTTCAATGCCACACTCATAATTCCTATGAGAACAAATCATAAACGCTTCATTAATTAAAATGAAATAAAAATTAGGGCTTACACTCATCAAACCTGATCTTGGTCCAAGTCTTAAGGAGAATAAATCTTACTATGATTCATCATTATTGAAACATATGTGGCGTTATTTATTTAAAACTTTCCGACGAGTCTGCAGGTCAGGGTATCCCCGCCGACTATGGCTAGGAACTCCCTTAACCTCCCTGCCTCGAGCCCAGAAAGGTCGACGAACGATCTTCAGGCCCAGGGACTGTGAATTCGTTTCGGTGGAAATGTACCGCCTAATTGGTAGCTGAGGGGCCTATTAAGTCTGTTTATTAACCTGTCACTTTTGACTTCAACAACCATAAATGATTGCACACTTGGACTCCAGGAAATATGTCTGAACAGGGTACTGAAGGTTTTATTCACAACTCTCTCTGGATTATGAATAACTGGGGCGTGTCTATGTTTGGGAGTACCTGAGTTCGTTTGTACAATAATTAATAACAGCAGTTGACCATCGCAGCAATGCACGCCAAGATCCTACACGCCAGACACACCGGGGGGAATCAGCAGTGCACTGTGCACACTGACCCACGCCTATGGCAGCTCGTACTCTTGTACCGTGCCAACGGACTTCTAGTCTGTTCCCTATGCAACGCTGCTGCCCGCCAGACACACCGGGGGGAATCAACGGCAATCTGTGCGCACTGATCCACACCTATGACAACTCGTACACTAGTACCGTGCCAACGGAATTCTTGTCTGTACACGCTGCGAGTCTCCTATGCCCAACGCT
This sequence comes from Astropecten irregularis, assembly GCA_963971285.1. Taxonomy (NCBI): domain Eukaryota; kingdom Metazoa; phylum Echinodermata; class Asteroidea; order Paxillosida; family Astropectinidae; genus Astropecten; species Astropecten irregularis. Next base: position 6,023,715 of record OZ020263.1, on the reverse strand, counting down.
GCGCTAACGCAATGTATAGCAATAACAATGGCCGCTCACACTCAACTCTCGATCACTACGACGAAGGACAACGAACCCTTCGCCTACTGGAAATTCGGGATACTCCTGCCTCTACACTGTACACTGTGACAGTGAGACACAGACACAAATTACCAGTTACACAAGCAATCGGAGCGAGACCAGGCCAACTTCGACCCGACTATCTCAGGCAATAATCACACAAGATTCCCAAACTCACCGGACTGAAGTTTACGCTGCACTGTGCTGCACAATCACTACGGCACGCACGCTATGCTGTCTGGCAACTAACTTTTCACTACGCTGGCTTGACATGAACTGTACGCTATGCTGGCTTGACACGAACTGTCATGTCGCCCAAAAGCACATGGTCAACGCACGCATCGCCCACATGCACACAATTATAACACTAAAGCTATGGCAACTTAAGCCACGCCCCGGGGCTCCACTTCCGCCCAGCGGCAATGGCTACTCTAATTCTGATTGGTCGACGCTGTTACCATACAAACTGTAAAAATCACCTACACAATATTTTTAGACATCACGTCAGTGTTTGGCCCAAACTTCTGAGAATAATAGACTGGTGTCCAGTCCCACCCACATCTCGTTACACATAAACAAAAATAAAGAGCAGAGTTTAAGATTGGCATATTGACATGATATTAAATCTTGTAAGATGCTACAGAAAGATTAAACTTTTGAAGGTCACCGGTAGCACCATTTGTTTCTCTATTTTTTTTCTCCAAATAATGGATGAACCAGTTTGAAAGAAATGACACCAAAACTTAAAAAAAACAAAAACAACAACAACAACTGAGCAGTAAATCACGAACTTACAATCCCGCACGGGGGACGAACAGTGCTCCTCTTTTTCTTGCAGTTGGTTGAAATTCAAAGACATGATGATGTTTGTAGACATGTACGAAAACGGCTCATAACAGGTGCTGTATTAAAAATTCTTTTATCATAATTATATCGACAAAAAGTCTTTGTATTCTTTTGTTGTGGTTTTATGAGCGCGCGCGCGTTCCTGCCTTGGTGTGGCTGCGCGCTCATTGTGCGGCGTGTAGTGGAGATGTGCCTAGCTTCGTGCAGCATAGCACAATGTTGGGAACAATATTAATATTAGAATCAAGATTCCTATTTACCTTTGTTCGAGTGAGCAATAGGCTAAATGAAAGCATTTGGGCCCAACAGGCACCTATTTCGGATTGACTTAAATTGACTGTCAATATCTATTTCAGAATGTCAGTATGTTCAGTATAATTTTCATGCAGCAGGTTAATATACATGCATCGTAGAGTTATTTTAATTGAACTCTATAAAATGTATGTTGTAAACAGTCAGAAGGAACCATTCTACTATAGTCAACAAACAGGTGTATATTGTTCACAAATATATTGGCCTGGCTTTTGACAAATTGAAGTGGAATTAGGATTAAAATATTAAAAAAATGAATGAAATTTCGAAATTGTAACATAATTCCCAAATTTCGGGACCCCCAATAAATAAAAAAGAAAAAGAAAAAAAAGGAATAAGCAAAAACATAATAGGGCCCATTAGTAATAAAATAAAAATAAAAAATCATTCACATCTAGCTTTTGAAAGCAAAAATCCACTCTTTCCAGTGATAAAATAGTGTAGCTGGTATTTCCATTCTATTTCGCATTCAGTGACTCAGTGTTCCTCACTGGAAGCAGGTTTTCCATGGTGACTGACATTCAACAAAGGGTCCATATCCTCTGTATATTGTGTGGTGTTTTTGCATGCATATCTTACTATTCTACTTGAAGGGAACACATGACATAAAGGGGGGTAGAAATATACCGTTAATTGTTTTTCTACATGTATAATGCTGTATTTATCCAGAAAAGAGTCAAACCAATGACCTCAAACAATTTTGATCTTTTAAAGACAAACAATAAAGGTGAAGAAAAATTACTGTGGCCGTTTTTCACTGTTTTCTCAAAAAGTGGGCACCGTATTGTACTGAAATTTTCACAAATGACTGTTAATGTATCTGTCTTGATATTTCTGCCCATGGATCTGTATTTCTTTAACAAAAACAGAGCATGATATTTCTTTAAGGGCCAATGTCACATGAGGCAATTTACTGGCAACCAGTTCCAGGCAATCGACAAGAAGAAATAACATTCATCTTTAAATCATGATATAATTTCATAGGGGTGAGAAACTGCCAGAAAAGTGGCTTTTATGCTACCGATGCTTTCCTTCTGTATCTCATGTACTTAGTTGCTCTGAGTTGCATGTATAAATATTGAGCTGTTTTTTTGGGAAAACATGCAGCTCACGTACGGCGCGAATGCAAGAGGTAATGACCCCCCATGCACCGCGCTCTCTACAACCAACTGTTATTCAGGTTTTTATTTTCAAAGTCAAAAATTGTTTTCGAGGAAAATAACCGTAAACCGCGTATCCATGAAGCCTCCTCAACTTTAAACTGTTCGGTGAGGTTCATCTCTCACAACCACTTGCCGGCGCGGAAGCCTGCCTGCAAGATGACTCGCCCCACCCCCCCCCCCCCCCCCCCCCCCCATCACAGCGAGAAATAACGTATCCACTCCGAAGCTCTAACAAGAATAATACCCTTTAAAAGTAGTATCATATTTTGGTTTCTATCAAGGAAATACAGATTCATAGGCAAGAATAACCAAGACAGGCATCTGTGAAAATTTCGGTCCCATGCGGTGCCCACTTTTTGAGAAAACTGTGAAAAACGGCCACATTATTTCTTAAGTGTTTTCTCAGTTTATTTTTGATTTTTTAAAAGATCAAAAAGATTTTCGGTCGTTGTTTCAATAAATCCTGGACAAATACACAATTTCAGGCGGACAATTTTAATTGTATGTTTCTACCACCACCATCTTCATACCCTGTAAGTTGATACGTAAATCTGTGACATTTCTGTTTTGGTTTCTTACCAAAGTATGATACTACCTTTAAAGAAGATCCCTGCCAAAATGATTTTGGTTTACTGAATTCGATATCAAAAAAAACGATCAAGCCAGCAAGGAAGCAAGGGAAGAAAGAAAGAAACGCACACCAGCTGCGCACAGTTCTTATTTATTTCCATCGGCAATCAAAATAATCATAAGAGAAAAAGTGGATCTATGTTTCTGGTTGCTGTGGGCACGACAGTTAGTATCCATCACACGTTACAATAGTAATTAGACTTCAATAAAGGCACTGTAGGGGAGCAATGTTCGTTGTGTTATCACCATGAAGGCGGTGCTGTACTGATACTGAGTGGTTTAGTATTCGTACGTAAATATATCCTTCTTGGTTGTCTCTATTGACGACTAAAAACAATTTTTTTCTCTCTCTCGAAGATGAACATCAAACTTAACTATTGACCGAGACAATTTAGTTAACAGAACATCTTGATTCACTTTTTCGTTCTACAAGTACCATTGCATTATCTTGCCTATAAAATTATTTCTCTTATTGCCCGCATAACTGCGAGGCTGATTGGATCCAAGATGCGGATCCAGAATTCTTTTGGGGTTTTCATCCTACCACTGTGTTTGGCGACCATTTACTCTTTGCTGCTCATACGCGTACGTGGGGAGTCGTGTGGTGCCCTGACCGTTGCTGAACCCGGTGATGATGCTGCCTCACTCCGAGAAAGAGCATTTGCAAATTTCAGACAAAGTTGCCGACAGAAACTAAGCAAGCCACCAACCGCAAAGAAACAAGGTAAGTTGCGATGAACAAGAAATCAAGGTAAGTTGCGATTAACAAGAAATCAAGGCAAGTTGTGATGAACAAGGAATCAAGGTAAGTTGAGATAAACAAGAAATCAAGGCAAGTTGCGATGAACAAGAAATCAAGGTAAGTTTCGATTACCAAGAAATCAAGGTAAGTTGAGAATCTTTACTTGAATGATAGTCCCAATTCTCTGAAACTAACATTAATTAATCATAAAAAAAATGCTCTGTGTTTTAACATGAAATCAAAATATAAGTTGTGTTGTTGCACATCTCCAAATTGCGTTGTAAACATATTTTTATTTGATTGATTTTCGTCTATCATTGTAAGTAATGAATTGATATCGAGCACACGAATGGCACATAGCTAGCCGTGAGGTGGTTAAGTTGTGGAAAGAACCCAGGATCTTTCAGGCCGTTATTCGAGTCTCTTCAATATACCAACTCCAATATTTGCATCTTTTTTTTTTCATCACTGGTCGTTGTCAGTTTTATCGAGAATGCGAATACCAATGTAAATTTTGATGAAGCTTTCTCAGAGTATTGCTTTTAAGATGTAATAATTATGTATAATGTATAATAAAGTCAAATGATTTAAAAAGATAACAGAACAAAGCAAATCCAAACAAAGAAACACGGTTTTCCAAAATATATGGTTGATGACGTAAAAATACCTTAAAATAGCCCCAATTACAGTGTAGATCACCAACGGTAATTAACATGAAGTTACACTCTTGCATATAATCATTAAGTCAGATTAAACTACCGGTAGTTCTGATTGTATAGTCCTGCCGTTTCATCGCACGTACCTAAACATTTACCAGCGGAGGGGGGGGGGGGGGTGTGTCTACAATGGTGAAACCGTATAAAGTCACGTCATAATATGTAATGCATAATCAGATGTGTACTCATTACGTGTGTACAAATGAAGATACAAAAGCAATCAAGAGACCAATTTACACCAAGGCCAAACCACTTGCTCTCCGTCTGTATTGTTAAAGGTACTATCATACTTTTGTAGCATACCGAAACAAAAATCTCACAGATTTACCTATGATAACTTACAGAGTATAAAGATAGTGATGGTAGAAACATCAAACCGTTAACAGTTTTCTGCCTGAAATAAAGTATTTATCCCGAAAAAGGGAAAACAAATTACCGGGCAAAACAGTTTTTACCTTTAATTCACTGGTAAAAAAAAACGGTGAAAAGACCTACTACTGTGAGCGTTTTGACTGTTTTCTCAAAAGGTGGGCTCTGTATGGGACTGAAATTTTCACAGATGACTGTTACTGTATCTTCTTTGATATTTTCGTTTGATATTATTAATATATTGGGTCGATTTCACCAAACTCATATCGTTACTATTAATCGTTGGACTTGTGATGCATTGCAACCCTAGGTAGGATACGATGGCTTATCCTCTCGATCGGTGAGAACAACATGACAGAGATTGATGGAACAACTTAATGTTTTATGATGAGATGTCAAACTGGTTTGAAAGACGTTACAAATAAACACATGCACGCGTTTAATTTTACGATTATTCTTATCATCATTATTAACAAAAAAGAAGGTAAGTTTGCAGTGACACCATGTTATCTCTTCTGTGAGAGTGTGTGGTTCTGAGAAGAACCGGTGGTATTATCTCGACGTTCCAAACAGTGTGCTCTGTTCGTCCTCAGTGAGATTAACATTTTTTCATTTACTATAATTATTCTACTTCTGACAACTATCATGTCAACCGGCTAGTCTAAGGTCAATCATGACGTCATTGTTTTAGAGACAGCTTCGGATCATGGCTGTAGCTCCCAATACGTTTCAAATCATTATCGTGCACCAACCCTCAAGAGTATAGTTCGACACATTTGGGAAGAAGAAGAAGAAGAAGAAGAGAAAAACTCGAACAAAAACAAAAATATTCGGGAGAAGAGTAAACGTCTTATAATTTCTCACTTATTAAAAATGATAATTATGCAGTGGTGAAAAAACCACACATGGATTGTGCACACTGCATGGGGAGTAATTTTATGCAAGGCTGGGGTTGCTTAACGCTTACCTCTTGACCCCAACCACTGCCATTGTACACGAAGTAATTAACTTATAGCGCTTGCATAGGCCTAGTGGCTGTATCCTATGGCAGCCACTAGCATGTGCTCGGTCTTACAGAATATTTCACCGAATAATCGTCAACTTAAACGGTTAAAGTATCGAATAATATCGAAGAATGCAGTGTCAGGTTGTTGCAGGTGGGTGTGTATTGGAGTATTGAGCTGTGGCGGATCATGATTGTTCGGGAATTGCACCCCGGGTCAGCAAAAGACCAATGTTTATATTCATATCAGTAAAATAGAAAACAGAAATAAAAAGGCACCCTGTAAGCAAATAATTAATTGTGGTCATTTTTCATACCTGTGATTTGATTGTTTGCCATGCCCTTGAATTTGAGAAAAATCTCCACACAAACTCTTCTGTTTTGCAAATGAAGATTTGGAGGCCGTACCAAAATTCATACTAGCCATTACATGTCCCTTGATAATTAAGTTTTTCAGACCCACCTTCTTCATGATTGCGACTCAGTTTAGGACTTGATTTCATCGAAATGGCACTTTTGGATTTCCAACACCCCCACCCCGTTTCCTGAAAGCCAGATCCGCCCCTGTCGAGGAATTTGTTTGGGTGATTTGGACAGAAAGTTATGTATTAAATGCAATATGCAAATATTGTATGGTTTTGCGATGCATAGACATTCGGCCATTTCGATATTGAAATTTTTTGCACCAAGGAAAACATGAGAGGGAAAACTTGGGTTTTAAACCCCAAAAGATGCTTGCCATTATTTTGTCTAGTGTTTTTGGTATTTTCATTTTTATGTACAAAATAAAACTGATTCAAACTCTGCACTGCAGAATTCGGTATGGTTTTAAAAGCCACGTAATAGATATTATGAAATTGAGATATAATTACACTCAATACAGACCTATGTGACATTTACAGTCCTGCAAAACAAAGATATATAAGCCAAGGCTGACTGAGTGATGTAGTTTTTCATGCTCCATTTACATGTATTATGAATATGCTGCCATTGTCCATTGTTGGATTTCATCGTCAGTGCAGCCCTGTTATTCGGTTGGCTAAATGAGGAATATGTCAGTGTGTTAATTTCCCTTTGTGAGATTGGAGATGGAGTCATTCGATTTTTTATCATTGGTATATACTCCTTATGCATGGTGCATGCCTCTGTGTGTTTTTATACAGGTGTTTTTATATCCTCTCATGTGTCAGACCAGGTCATGACCGTATGTACTACAAAAAGCAACAGTTTGTTTTAAAAGGCGTTCATGATGACTTTTGCGTAATTCATTGCATTGCCATGTCCACATTTGATATGGTCTGACTTTCATCAGAATGACATAAGCATTTATTTTAGTACAAGTCCGAGCTTTAATTTATCAACAATTCTCTATCATTTGTTTGTATTAATTGAAATTCAGACCCTGCTCTTTTAAAACCAACTTCGTCCAGGCCATTATCAGGGAAACCGAATACCCCAAAGGTTGCATTAAGTATACCCTCAAATGTTTTTAAAAATGAATTATTTCTGGGTTCAGGTAATTAATAATACTATATTGTTCGATTATGACGGGTTATCACAACCTGGGGGTTCAGTGCTTCAGTCTGTTGTGGAGAAATTTTGGCTTCGAATCTGGGCCTTCATTGTTATGAAAGTGGAGGTTTGCTTCGTGGAAACTGGTCGGTTACGGCGGGAAAAGGGACATTTTGTGGGTTTGTTTTGGGGGCAATATCTCATAAAATAACAATCGAAAAATTGCAAGGAATTAGGTAAATGATACAAACTACCATTTGCAGTATTTTACCAAAGAATGAGAGACTCCCGGATGAGGTTTTTAAACTGTGAAGATGAGGGTTTTAAACCCAATGAGTTAAATTGAGTGTGTGGTGCATCCCGAGAGCAGTATACACATACTGGAAGAGTAGTCGATTTGAACTGTTTGATTATTACAAGAGGGCGCTATACATTCATGCCACGCGGTTTCAGGGACTGAAAATTAGATGTCAAAGGAAGACCATTCCTGGGCGAAGCAGATTGCTGTTGCTTTTGAACCCCTTCAATTTACCTGAACAATTCTGTTTTGTACAATCAGCCTGAAAATTTGAAAATAAAACGACTCTCTCTCTTTCTACGAGGTTCATTGTTTTCAATAACTTTGTTCTTTAAATAATGCTGGTTTTTCTCTTACAAACCAATGGAGTAATGGAGCTAGTTTAGTTTAGTCAACTGTAGGTACTAAAGGAAATAACGTGCCGGACCCTCCCAATTTTATTTATTTGATCTTTACAGTGACCTGCCCACCACTACCAGCACAGACAAATGGTTTCATATCCACCTGTACTATGAATGGTCAAGCCCTGACCATCACCGGACAGCTTGCCAGTCGGTAGCTCATGTGTCGTAGAGTGTAACTCTGGGTATACTCTGCCTAGCTCTGTCATTCCCACATGCTTGCTGAATGGGACTTGGAGTGGAAGTGATGTCGTTTGCATCACAGGTCAGTGTAAGGAGAACATACACCAATCAGCTATTGAGTCGTTGTTAGAATTGTGCCTTTTCTCTTTTTAGTGATATAAAAGACAAGATCTTAAACAAAGTATTTAAAGTCTCACCTCCCAATAGTAATCTTGTATGTCTTTTTATATCTAAACATTCATCCGAGTTGCGAGTTGTCCACCGTTCTTCTAGGTCGAGTTAATTGACCTTTGACCTTTGGGGATTTCAATTGAATTGAATTGAATTGATTTCGATTTATTTGTTGAAACATTACAAATAGACACAGGGAGACAGTCCAGAGACTGAAATCGCCAAGTTTACAATTATAAAAAACAACAACAACAAAACATCAACATTGCAATAACAGAGGGTATGTAGATTATTAAAAAGCGATTGATTAACCTGATTGGCACTCAATTATCCGATCGTCATTTTCTAATAATTGTTTTGATTTTTTAATTCATTTCTCGTTTTGTGACAGAAATCACCTGCCCCCGTTCCTCTCTGCCGACTGTAGTTAACGTCAACTGGATGGGATGTAGCAATGACCAGATACGGTAGCATCTGTACTCTGTCATGTACATCTGATGGTACAGAGATATCAACCATGACCAGTACGTGTAGCAGTGATGGGAATGGTAATGGGGTGTGGTCATCAGGCAGTTTGAAGTGCGCAGGTAAAATACTCTTTCGTTATAACTGAGTTTGATGAGTAAGTTTCATCCAGAAACTTTACAATTGTTCTGAAATGAATGTCTTGGATTTGTAGATCTTTGAAGGCGCGCGTAGAGCTCATACTTCATTTTTTCGAAATTTAAAGCGTCACTTAAAAGAAACAACTTGAATGAACAGTTAAATGGGAAAGAAGCATGTTTCAAGACGCTTACCGAAAATAGATAAGCAAAATCTCTTAGTAATAACTCTTATAAGAACTGGCTTGAAATGAAAACCGACGTCAACTACAAAATCACGTGATTATGAAATTGAATCTGGTTTGGGAATGCCCGGCCAGGCACAACATGGACAATTATTGGTATATTACAGACGCATTCAATCTACGCTTTCAAAAAGAAGAACAATCAGCAAGGAATGATAAGGTCTTATCACCCCAAAAGGGAAAATGAATACAATGACTTTGTGACTAGAAGGGATTGTAAAGGGAACACATTGATTTGATTTATCATACAGAGATAACATGCAGTGTCATTGAAGGTAACTTACCTACTTACTCTACTACAACTGGATGCTCAGGGCAAGTTGAAAGTACTAAATGCACTTTGACATGGATCGCTGGTTCCCAGCAGGGGCAAGGTAAGTTAACCAGTGATTTCAAATGAATATCACCAGCCAACTTTTAATCATTGATCAATATAGGATACGTTCATCTAGCTTCCATGAGTCAAGACCAGTCAATCTCATCCTCATCCTCTGGCTTGTTTTGCGCAGTGTATACCTGCATTCCCAGGTCAGGTCTGCCCGTTGAAGCTAAACGAACGCACCCATTACTGCTCATTCATATGAAAACAATTACGTGTCTTCGTATGCATTCCAATTGAAGCAGAAGATTTAAAGGTTACTTAAACTATTACTTGGATTATTTATTGCCATGGTGATAACGAGTATTGGTCAAAGTATTTGACTGCAGCCTCATCGGAGGGAGTAAAACACAAAGAAACAATCACATTTACAAAATTGAGCTTTAACAACAGAGGAACAGTGAAAGGGAAATTGCGCCGAATCAAAATAAATTCAGTCGCCGAAATTGATTCATCCTAATCTCAATTATTGCCTTGGTGATGGTATATATGTCATATTGTTTGTACAGATGAGTGGATGCTGTATGAACACGTGGGCCTTGAAGACTCCAGCATCATACCAGACGAGAGATTCAAGGCATCGAGTCTCCTTTATACCTACACGTATTACACTGCTGATATGGGACGTCTGAACTTCGGAGGCCAGTGGTGTCCTCAGACAAGGTTGGAATTATAGTAAAACAGAAATCACGACATGATGATCCTCAGATAAAAACAGTTTCCCCAAAGGTTCACCAGTTCATAGAGTGCAAAGACTGTTCAGAAGCACCGATTGCCGCGCGGGAAACCTCAAACTTTTCCTTGTCAAAATCGCTATTTTATTTTATTTCATTTCCCTGGTGAACTTTCTATCTTTATCAGTTTTAATGATTCTGCTCCAACATCATATTTTCAATTTAAAGTGAATCATTTATTTTGTTTGTCATTTCAGAAAAATATGATTCACAAGAATTCTATCGTAGACTACTGATTGCCAAACCATGTGATTTGCGCATTGAGTAGATCCACCAATGGTTAGTGGAAATATTCCATGTGATTTTTTGTTATAGGATAAAAATTGATTTGATTTTAAAATTTTATCAAAATTGCGATTGTTTTTTTGAAATTGCAAAAAAGAAAGCCCACATCCCGGCCCCTTGTAACAAGAAAGTTAGAAGATGATAAAATTGTTTAATTTTTAGAAGCTGAACCAAAAATAACTTTAATTGACAATTTTTTTTCTATTTCATTATCAGTGATTCAAATCCTTGGGTGGAAGTTGACCTCGTGACCAATACACTGATAACACATGATGCCCCGTCCTTCTGTTCATAGTAGACCCCGGAATCCTCTGATCAGTTACCCATGATTCCACCGTGTCTTCCGCTTCAACCTGTTGTTGGTACACTGTACTTTTTCAATAGTTTCTTCTAATAAATCATCTCTTTGTTTTTCTTGGCAGAAATTCATCGGCAACGTTGAGGGCGCTAGAACTCCTGTTATTCAACTCTTTACGGAGAGTATCGAGGCCACTCTGGTTCGAATCAACATTTTGAAAGCGTTTAATTCGTATAAATGTTTGCGGTTTGAGCTGCTTGGATGTTTCCTGAATTAATATATATTTTTTTTTTTACATTTAAGATATACAGCATTTCATAAGGGAAAATAAAAGAATTGGTTGATCTGAAGCAATTATCTTCAAATGAAAAATAAAAAAGGTGTAGAATAGTCCATGGTCTTGAATATTGGATATCTTGATCATGTTAAAGTGGTTGTGGCATTTAACATAATATAAATTACTCTGATTAATCAGGTTATTCGTGTTGCTAGACAAATCACGAATTGTAGTGTGTAGATAACTAGATATTTTGCAAATTTTCATCTAGAATGAAAGAGGAGCTATTTGGGTTTAAGAAAAAACAATAAATATAACATTAACAACAGCAACACTATATACAACTTTTGCCTGTGGTAAATGACGTTTTAAAGTTAGTTTGTCATGTAAATCATTTTATATGTATTTGCAATTATAGATATAGTAATACAAATGATAACTGAACATGATTATTTCGTATTTTGTTGGTAACTGTGAAACTTTTTAATTTCAGTGACTGTGGCTTTACGTAGACCAATACGAAGACAATTGCCAAAATCAATAATGAACTTAGAATTATTGAGGACTTTTCCCGGTATCATATTAAAATAAAGTGAATAATTAATTAATCGAACAGGTGCATCTGAATAGGTGCATCTGTGATACAGATTAAGCAAAATCTAAAGTGTAATTCCGCACCGAGAAAATATGTAATGTTAAGTGACAATAAATATTTTAACAGACTGTTTAAATGTAATATCATACTATGGTTTATGTCAAAGAAAATACAGATTTATGGGCAGAGATTTCAAGGAAGATACCGCACCTGTTATCTGTGGTCCCTACCTTTAGAGAAAACAGTGAACATTGTATTCCTTGTCTTTTCATCCTTAAAATTAAAATTTCACCTCAATCTTTTCACCGTAATTTTTTTAATTCTTAAAATATCAAAATTGTTTTGGGTCATTGGTTTGACTCTTTTCTGGATAAATACAGTATTTCAGGCAGAACAATTTTAACGGTATGTTTCTATCATCACCATCTTTATACCCTGAAAGTTACAGATAAATCTGTGAAGATTTCTGTTTCGGTATGACACCAAAGTATGATAGTACATTTAAAGTCTAACATGGGATGACAATCTTTCGGTTTGATAATGAAGCACAGAGTTAAGTTATTGTAAGTTGTAAATTACTAAAGGATCAACTACACTGTTAAATGCGGTCATTTAATACAGGGATAGACGGTCTGACTAGGAAAATGCAACAGGAAAAAAAAGCAACACCTGAAATATGAATCTGGAAACAAATGGCATGTTCACACACTGAAAAAAACGTGATTTGAACCGCACTAATGATCGCGATTATTCTGTACACATCGCGTTCAAATCGCGTTCAAACCGCGACCCAATAATCACGATTGGTGTAGGCCTATGTGTGTGTGAACGTGTCTAGATTCAAACCTTTTGACCTGAAAGCATAAACCGAAGTGATGGGAAGTAATGCAGATATTGGCCTTTATGCCTCATTATCTACCTCATTATGAGACAAGTTTAAATACTACCACTGAAACTGCTTTTAAAGGTAGTATCATACTTTGGTTTTTATCAAAGAACACAGAATAATGGGCAAAAATATAAAGGAAGATACAGTCACAGTCATCTGTGAAAATGTCAGTCCCATAACGTTGCCTACTTTTTGAGAAAATTGTGAAAACGGCCACAGTATTTCTAAGGTTTTTTCTCTTTTATTTTTGATCTTTTAAAAAGATCAAAAAGATTTTCGGTCGTTGTTTTTACAAATTTCTGGATAATACACCATAGCGGAAATATGTTTACGGTATGTTTCTCCACCACCATCTTCTTACCCTGAAAGTTATACGTACATCTTTGAACATGTCTGTTTTGGTTTCTTACCATGATATGATACTACCTTTAAGGGCAAATTTAGAATCTGGAATCATGCAGCTTGGACGCATGTTAAGTGTTTAAAATAGAAACATATTGAAAAAAATCCATATTCCGCTTGATTTTTATGTCCTAAGGTATAATGTTACTACTTAATCCATCTGTATTTGTTTGTTTGAGCAAAGCATTTGTAATTTATATGTACTGAAAATTAGAAACAATGAATAAAATAGTGAATTATAATCATAAGAAAATCTTGAATTGAAATAGCAATCCATGTCGTGTTTTTTTCATTATATGTTGGATTATTGTAATCAATTGGGACTGTGATAAATGGTTAAGATCACAACTGACAGATTCATCATACTAATTAATTATCAAGCTCAAGCTCCCCACAGGCCTCCCCCGAAAAACCACACCTTAGCCCAACCCAAACCCCGACCAACTTCACTGCTTAGTATGTACAGAATACAAACCATTTGAATATCACACGGAGATTTGTACTGGATAAAATGCATGTATGAACAAACCTAGGAAGATGCATGTATACTCAAAATTGCAGAGATCTGTCTGTCAATATTGTCAAATGATTAATGATCTTATCTAGTTTATTCTAAAAGGTTCTAAGAAGATCAAACACGGAATGACCATGCAGCAATATATTGTTTTGAAGAACTTACATGTTGAGCTAACTTCACTCAAACTTACTAATGCATGGCATAGAACTCCAACCCCCGGAAAAAGAAATTTTCAACAAAAAAACAGGAAAATTATTTGGTCTGAGCCAATCACGGTGTGATGTTGATTTTTTTTTTTTTTTGCACTGCAAAATTTTGTAATTTATTACTTTCAAATATCTTCATGATTCTTTCAAGCAAATTGATAGAAAAAAAAGTATTAAATAAAAGAATACTTAACATGGAAATTCATAAAGACAAGTGTTGACCTATAAAGTGCTTAGACCATTGTTGAGAATTTATGTTTACAAAATGTGTAAAGTTCAGATATACTGAAAAGTCGTTTTTACTAAGTGATCTTAAGATTGTGTTCAATGCATAACACAGGCTTAGAATGTAATATTAAATTTACAACATTGTAAAGGTCCTGAGCTGCTGTGAGAGTTGTTGCCCTGTACACTTATGGAACTCCTGAATATGAGGGAACAAGTATTGTAAATGTGATCGGTATTCTTGGTACTTTATGTACAATTGGTAGGCGTATTTCTTTAGATTTGAATGGTCGTAAATAATAACGCAACAGTTGGGCGATATAATGCCGTAAATAAGGCAATTTAACGCAGTAAATACGGCGATATCGAGCCACAATGCGGCAATATAACGCAATAATACGGCAATATAACGCAATGATCCGGGGATAAAACGCAGTAGTATAGGAATATAACGCAATACGCCTTTTTCACGGTGCATCCATGTTTGTCGCCTTCCTTGTATACCCGTTGGAAAAGATAACACAAATTCCCAAAAAGGAAACGGGTACCAGACTTTTTCGAATCCAAGCCTTGGTTTGATTACACTGCTTTGAATGGGGATGGATGAAAAAAAGGTCTATGGTATGGTGATATAATGCAGAAAAAAGGGGGGTCATGCGCAATCGATTTGGCGGAAACGAGCCACCGTAGCATTGAGACCGGCTCAGAACGGAAACCCTTTATTACACCTTAGCGCCAAGCAATTCATCTATAGCTTAGTGCCGATAGGCAGGGTATAGTCACAGTATAACAATGAAGGACGCCCAATTAAATTTACTTCAACCAAACGCCTCTGCCCTTCAAATTTTCTCGGCTATTAATTAGGTCTCAATTCTAGCAAGCTGGCACCGTGGGCCACAATGGAATCAGTTTAGGTCGAAAACACCGCAGTTCAATAATTAATTGCCACTAATTATTCCCCACCGTTCAGTTTGGCAGTAAACATTTAAATCTTAACCTAGAAAAGTCAATGACTCGGAGTTGTTTATTCCTAAAACACTTTCTGGAGGTCTTGCCGAAACCAATGCCCACGATTAACTGCTTTTTATGTTCTCAATTCCCTGTATGAAACGAATTTCTCAAGAAAAATGAATGTTTGTTAAGTTTCAACAAATTTGGTCAAGAAAAAACCTGTATGGACCTTCCCAGTTCAATTGCAAGTAACTCTACGATTACATCACTTCATATCAAATATATCTAAAGCTAAGAAGTGCACGTTTTCATAAAAACACGTCCATCGATTCAGCCTGTATGCTGCTTGAATGACCGACTCCATGATTTTCAATTTAAGTAGGTTTAGAAGCTTTGCATAATGGAAGTCACGTAATAAGGAAAGGTTTGCGGAGACACCATGTATAATCTCTTTATAGATGTGTGGTTCTAAAAAGAAACCTGTGAGAAGTTGATCTCGACGTTCCGGCCAGTGTACTCTGGCCGTCCTCAGTGTTCTCTGTTGAGGGAGCTTTGTCGTTGTTCACCTTTGATCTCACCCACCCTCATCCTTCCTACACCCCTTCTTTTGTCCTGTTCCTCTCATCCATTTATGTGTATCTTTTACTTGCATGTTCTTGTCCAAATGTCTTCGATAAAGATCTTGCTCTAGGAATGAAACGCGCCAGTCCCTCCTAACTCCAAGCATTTTTTTACATTTCAGGTCATTATTTTCGCTGATAATCAGTTTGCAGCAGTTTATACGTTATATTGGGACTTGGCTGAATTTCACCAAGCGTTAAGATCAATCTTAACTCAAGAACCAATCTTAATTGCTAAGCTTAAAGCAAAGTGTGATGTCACAATGGAAATCACTATGGTGATACTGACAACTCATAAGATTAATTATGAAGTAGCTCCAGTCAATGTCGTGTCGTACTATGACAGAAGGGCACTGCAGCACGAGGAACTAGTCATTAATCTAGTCTAGTAATTTCATACTTTGCTTTTTGTCAAAGGAATGCAATATTAAGGAAGATACGGTAACAGTCATCTGTGAAATATTCAGTACCATTCAGTATCACAATAAAAAACGCCCACAGTACTTTTTGAAAATCTTCGTGAAAACGTAAATTCGCGTACGCGCTGAAAGTGCCCCGATAGAATAACATGCGTTTTTGATAATTCGCCCCTTCGTGAAAACGTGAAGCAGCACTTTTGGTGAAATTCGTCCTTTACTGATTTTCATGATCTAATTGATTTAATTTGATTTGGCCAAAACAATTTCGCCAAGATGTCCGTTGCAATACCCCTAATCGATTTTGGCCAAAAAAGAATTTCGAAAAAATCTTGATTTTCGCCAAATTCGCCTCTTCGTGAAAACGTCGACGGGGTGATTGCCGTGTATAAGCGTTTGGGCTCCTGCTTATCATGAATGTTAATTCTTTCCAAGGTTTGAAAGACACTAACCAATTGTCAGACCAATTCATATCTCTACCAATAGACCGCAATTCTGCCATTCAGCACGCTCCCAACCATTACTCAATGAACACCATATTACTCTCAGTTCAGGGTTGCAAGAGATGGATCAATCTATAAATGCATTCAATTGAATACAATTCTTGTATATTTCTGCACATGCCCGCTGTCCATGCGCTTCATATTTAATTGTTATCAGACAAAGAATACATCACTGTGGGGATGTGATACACAATGCCCAGGCCGACATATTCCTTAATAGGGCGATCTCAAATGAGCCATGAACGTTTATCGGCGCTTACCGGGGCAGGACATTCTGTGCTTGAGAGATCCTATTCCATAGATTAGAAAGGAATTTTCATTTATGCGCAAGCATAGTTCGCCCACCAGTAAGCGAATGAGAATTGTAAGCGCCGAATTCTGCAGTAAGCAGTGCCGTGAAATTGGCCCAGATTCTTGGCAAAGAGGGATTTGCGTACTTTTTGTTGATTCGTTAATTGCGAGAACCTCTCGATATCACGGTCTTTGTTAACGTGGGAAATACTAATCACTAAGGTGACCAGACGTCCCCGATTTCCGGGGACAGTCCCCAAAATTCTAATTGTCCTAAATTAAAACAAAACTGAACACAAAATGCTGTGCTGAAGAAGATCCATTCTTCAGAGAAGTATGCGAAGACAACCGCCTAAGACATGTGAAGTATATGTAACCCACTCATGTCAACTGGACAAGATGTCCATAGATACCACCATTTTGCATGTAGGTGTGGAGGTTATATCTGTCCCCCTCGAAATGAGTCCGCGCGGACACATTTACGCCGCTGTGGCCATATACAGCTGTCCGTGGGGACACGTTCACATGGATGAATCTGTCCCCCTCCAAGTAAATCTGTCCCCCTGCCCAAGGATAATTGTGTTCCCCGGTTAGATTGGTCCCCCACCTCGTGATACGTAACCAGTCTACCACCCAGACTACGTAAGTGCATTTTACATTGTTTTAGGGCAGGGTGCGTAGAAGGATGAATTTTAATGCACTTTTAGATCACGTCAAAGATGATGAACTGCATGAACTATACATGGACGGATCGCGGCTCGGCTGTGCGTGATCGGCCATTAATATTGGGATAGTATAGTAATGTACATTGTTGTAATACATTGTAACTGCTTGGACTACGCGCATTATTCGCGTTGAAATGCTGCAACATAGCTCCCAAGTCCACGATACTCGCGTAATCGGAAAGGGCTATTTTTATTTTGTTGTTTGCCTGAATCTTTATTAGTTTTACTCTCTCGATTCACGGTTTTATCTCGGTGCTGCTGATTATATAGTGTTGGGAAATTACATGCGAGGTCATAAATAAATGTTGATTAGGCCTACGACTATTTAATTTTTCACTGCTGATTCCCCTTCATCAAGATTATGCTGATGTCAAAGAAGTTTTGGGCCTTAGAGGAGCTAACACATGTCACTTACACAGTGGGCTTCGTGATTAAAACAATTGCATGCGAGGATTTGTTTATGTGCAATCGACGTATCGTGTGTAAGAACATGGTGGGCCGTTTGCTGCTGTCTGTACACTGTACACGTGGATGTACAGTACATGTACTGTACATCATGTACATTGTACAGCGTTACAATACGTTATACCATGGAGTCATAAGAATACACGCTTTGAGACTAGACACGACCCAGTCGTTGCCATGACTTTTCTCACCTTCAGGCGCACCCACGTGAATTTTATTTCAATCAATGGTGAAAAAGAAGTCAAAATGCATATCTAATAGTGGTTTAATTCATTTAATAGCACGGGAATATCACATTAGCCATGAACAACCGGGGGGACACAAATTACATGGAGGGGGACAGGTTAAACTCAGGGGGGACATAATCAACACGGCGGGGGGACACTTTTAGCTGGATGAATCTGTCCGGGCGGACACATTTTGAGGGGGGACAGATATAACCTTTACATAGGCACCATCTGAATAAAAAAAAAAAAATCAAAATTATGCCCCTCCCCCAGGACACGGATCACTGTCCCCGGATCATCTCAACAAAAATATGGTCACCTTACTAATCACACATTTTGATCAAAACGTTAACAATCGTCTGTTTAAAAAAAAAATCAGTAAAAATGTTACTACTATACCCCAAATTATACGGAGGCCCGCAAAGGGACACCCGACAATTTGTTTTATCTCGTGCGAACGACATAGTACAGAGCCATCGGTCACACATGGGTAATCCTTCGAACGGGATAAAAAAAAAATGAATCATTATAATCATAATCATTATAATCATTGCATTCTCAGTGTTTTTGAGTGCACTTGAAAGGAACAATGTGCTTGAACAGGTGGGATTCCCAAGGGATATTATAAACCTACATTTTCATTTGTTTGTGAAAACAACAGTGATTTACTTTAAATACATATTGGATAAGCAAACAATCCATGATCATTATCACTTGGACGATAGCTCGTGAATAAAAAAAAATGCACCAGGAAAAATGTTGTAGTTTCATCTTGTTTATTGATATCGTTGCCAATGTTTCATGTGTCTGTCAAACTGGACTCTATTTGAATCAATAGATGACGTTAAGTAAAGAGCCTCATTCATAACGCGTTGTGTCTGTGTGACATTTCCAAGTGGTTCAATATTAGTTGCCCCCTCCAAGTCCAAGGACACGACTGGCAACGAAATATAACCACCATGGCCATTCATTACTATCCCCACAGACCAATGGGTAATCTATACCCACGGCCCATTATGTTATTCCTCACCTCACCACACCCACGGACGTCACATAGGGTGCATTCGTTTAGCTTACGTGGGTCGACTCCAGTCAACCTCGTCCCCCCCCCATTCTCTCGCTTGTTTTGTGCAGTATAGCACGCCCATTCCCAGTGAGGGCTGACTCGTGTAAGCTAAACGAATGCACCCATAAAAAACATCTGGACTTGCAATGCTTTTGTATCGACTGAAGCAACCGGCGGCCATATCACACTGCCAGATACAACGCGGTAACTATTGTTGCCAGACGGATTTAACTAATAATGGTGAGCACGTCTTTGTATTTGGCCTTCCAAGACAGATACTTGTGGTTTCAGCGACCATGTGGGCTCAAAGGGAGCGTTGCGAGTCCAGATTTGTTATATGACGTCCGTGACCACACCCAGTAGCCCAACCCAGTAGCTCAGCGGATCCATCTCAATCCAACCGTTCTACCCCAGTGCACCCTTAGCATCTTCAACAAACACTTATAACCAGCATCCTCCGAGTCAGGCAACCAGTAAACCCTCCTGAATATGAACAGAGCACACTGTTAGGAACGTCGAGTGTTAAACCATCAGTTCTTCTCAGAACCACACACTCTTACATAAAAGATTACATTGTGTTACCGCCAATCTTACCTTATGACAGGCAATCAGGTTGAAATGCTGTGTATGAGACTGATCGTCGTTAAATCGGAGGTCTGATGAAGAAGATCATGAAACATCGGAACATAAATAATCAACATGTAAAACCTGCATTGATATATGGAGGAGTATGGGTTGGCCAAATGGATGTAGAGATTCGATTTCACCCCAAAACCATAATCATATACGGTCATAAGTCCGTTGAATACGGAATATTGTACATCAGATGGGATAAATGACACACTGTGCTTTGTCTTTGGTTTACATCACTTGTCATTTTCTCATCTTGTGTACAATCCATAATGCATCATCCACTTATTCAGTCAACTATATGCATTATCAAGCTACCAGACAGAATCGGAGAATTACAAAGACAATGCTATACCTAGGCTGAAACTACGTCACAGAGATAACACGTGTACAGCTCCGACTCTTTGAAAATAATTGGCCCCAACTGCAGCTTTCACGGTAAAGCTCAGTGACTTATAAATCCCAGACTCAACTCCATTGAGAAGACATGAAGTGAAACGGATCAGTGCTGTGCTTCTATACAGGGATTGATTAATCATGTTTACTTGTATTGCCGCTTCGTAGTATCTAAAAAGCCTGACTAATATTGTCTGTGTGATATGCCTACAGCGAGTGCATAATGATTAACATAAAATTGTTAATCCAATATCAATACATTTCGAAAATGACATTGGAAATTTTTACAAAGAATTGAAATAAATCTAGAACTCAGTCAGAAATTGAAAATAATGGAGAAAGTCATTCACATAAAAAGTGTGTACGTCATTCATTTAAACCTATTTCAGTGACAATGACATCATTCCTAAACTGCACTTGTTATACAAGTTTCATGAATATATCTTTATGATCATCAAGTGCAGTAACAGCAGTTTGTGTGGATGCGTTTAGAATTATGGTTAAGATACAGGCTAAATGATGGCACCTCCTTATCTATACTATTGTACTATTTCACGGTTTATCCCGTGGACATCGCACCCCATCAAAAATAAATGAAACCATAAAAATAAAAACATTTAAACATTGAAAGGAAACACGTTTAGATTGCAAAAAAGAAAAATCAATGATGATTGAATAATTTGTTTTGAACTGAAATGTATGATAGAAGTACAATAAAAATAAAATACAATAAATGAAAATGAATAGAAAGTAAATATTTCGAAGAATATGTTTGGTTCAAATGAAAAGACAGATTGGATAAAGAGTGTTATTAAGGATCAGAAACAAGACACCTTGCTACCAGCATCAAACGACTCTTTACCAGAACTAGAACCAGCAACATCACAATGAAACACAACGGTCTTTATCTGCAGATTATTCCTGTCTATGTATTCTCGGAGGTAATACGGTTCCCATTTTCCCGCGCTAGAACAGACAAACGTGCATATTAATAGCAGATTAACATCACAGGGCATGCATAGGAAGGCACATGATATCTCCAAACGCAATCTGAGGTCACATTTCCCTCGAAGTGGAACATTTGTCCACGGGAATAAAACAGGATCATGAACCATGAGACATTCTCACTCCATTTAAGTGATGCGATTAAGTACTATATGGTTAATCCAATAATTATTGAACCTCATGGATCTATTACACAAAGCGAAATACATAACTGCATGATTGACTGTGCCCTATGTGAAGGTGAAGTTTGTAAGACAAAGTGACTAGAAGAGGTTGACATTGAATAAAAGTCCTCCACACATCACCTAAACAGGGAGATTGAACATAGGCCTACCATTTCCAAATGACACAATTACCTATTGGATGTATTGTCTGTCTTCTGGTTCAATGATACAATCAGATGATCTGAGATAGTCAGTTTTCACTCCGTATGTTCGTTCATTGTCCGATTGCTGAACAAAACACAAACATTTAAATGACTAGACCTAAAATCCTTAATGATCTTCCCCAGCCTCGGTTTCAAATGAGATCTTAAGAAAACAAAAGAGAATTTACGTATTTTGTCATCTGCTTTTATAAGTGACAACTTGTTTAAAGAGGTCGATGATGTGCTTATGGGTTCTTGAATTGTGAAATCTGGAGCCAAAGGCAAGAAATCTGTTACCGTATACGAAAACATTCTTCGCTTACGATAGCAGACACTGTTGGCTTACGGTTAGCTTAGTTAGAGAGTTGTCTTTCCCCAGCTATGCTAAGCAAGGACTGTGTGCAGAATGCGCGTGCCAGCTATTTGTAAGTAGGAAATCAAAAACAAGGTTAGCCTAGAAATTCTTCGCTAACCGATTAAGCGCCGAAAGTCTTGCTTACTGATTCCTTTAAATAGATTCCGTGCGTAGTATTGCACGTAAGCACATAATAAAGGGTTATTTGCACTATCAAACGATTTTAACGCAAAAATATAGTTTGGGCAAAATTGAAATGAAAAAGAAAATCCTTTGGAGTGAACTTATGACAAGGTGGCTTGTATCTGAGCATTACCTTATATGATGTTCGATTAGCATTGACTAGAAGGGTTTCTGCTAATACTACACACGGGATAATAAGTTACATCATAGAAGTTGTCCAGTCTTTTAAATCGTCGCAAATTTTCCATCAAATCTACCCTCTTTCTCCCAGCAAAGGTCAACAGTTCACAGAACTCGATATGTGCCAACAAGATCACCACACACACAACCCTCTACATATCCATGGTCAGAGATTGAGGCGTGCGAGACACAAGGCAAATGATACCAATCTCTTCTTAGCGTGTACATCCTATGAGGGGCTGTGGTTCGGCTGGCAACATTGAATTTTATCTGTCTGCTTATACTTCAGAATATTCATCAATGAAATGTCTCCCAACTCTTCACAATTCAGCCAAATGTACAACTGCAGGTTTCATTAAATCTCCACGTTGGAACCAAGTGGACAGCTACATGCACTGGAATAGCTCACATGTGAATGCAGACTTTATAATGTGTATGCTGTACTATACCTATAACTTACAGGGTATGTAAAATGGTAATGGTAAAAACATACCGTTTAAATTGTTCTGCCTGAAATGTTTTATTTATCCAGAAAAGAGTAACATCAGTGACCAAAATTATTTTTGATCTTTTAAAGATCAAAAATAAAAGAGAAAATACTGTGGTCATTTGTAACTGTTTTCTCCAAAAGTGGGCACCGTACGGGACTGAAATTTTCACAGATGACTGTTACTGTATCTCCCTTGATATTTGTGCTCATGAATTTGCATCACTTTGACAAAAACCAAAGTATGATATTACCTTTAAAGCTACTATATGTGAATATATACCTCAAAATATGAGACAGGAAACAGCAAGTTCTGTTCACTGACATAGAATCAATGAGATATACCATATAGGAGTGATGTGGACTCGTGGAGTCTCTTGAGCTAAAAACAGCCATTGAGAATGGGTGCTTATGAGGGAGAGCAAAAACCATGCATCAATTTGAATTGTATTTTGTCTTTCCCATAGACTGGTGTAGTTCAAATCATATCAAAAGAAACAAATCATTCTCATGCAGTTAGCTCCTATACGTAATTCATATGAGAGGGGAGTCGCCCCCAAATACAATTTTCCTGTTATACAGTTTACATAAATGAAAACTAGAAATGACAATGACAGTGTATAAAGCCTTAATCAATAAATACATGCACTTTAGTCCAGCCAGCTACAAAAAAGGAGAACACATTTGGAAAAATGGAAAAGGAAAGAAGAAAACCAAAAACAAAAGAACAAAAACCCAAACCAACGGAATATTCGGCAAATGCTTTATAAAGGCAAACTGATTAATGTTGAGCCAAAATAGCTGTTTGCCTTATGAAATAAAACCCGAGATAAAAACTGAAAACTGAATTTCAATATTATTGCCAGTTACTATGACAATAATACGTCATGGATACCATTACAGGCAAATACACGTGGTGCAATCTCTGATCGTTTGTATAGATCAGTGGGTGCAATATATAGCAACGCCCAGAGACCGTCTAACCAGACCGCCGATGGAGCAGCTCTTGGATAGACGTACAATCTGACGGGCTGTCTGGAGTTTGTTCATGATCGAGACACTTTGAGCTTTCTCCGTACTTACAAATCACCTGGATAGCGTGTGACTGGACGACTGTTCCCCTTGTGACGGGTGAACAAAGACAATAAGGCAAACTGATAAGCCTGTATAGAATCATTCATACTCTAGTTTCATCGTTACATTGACTCAGACCCACAGTCATTACATTTTCTCTTGCCCGCATAACTGCGAGGCTGATTGGATCCAAGATGCGGATCCAGAATTCTTTTTGGGATTTCATCCTACCACTGTGTTTGGCGACCATTTACTTTTTGCTGCTCATACACGTACGTGGAGAGTCATGTGGAGCCCTGACTACTGCTGAACCCGGTGATGATGCTGCCTCACTCCGAGAAAGAGCATTTGCAAATTTCAGACAAAGTTGCAGAAAGAAACCAAGCAAGCCACCAACCGCAAATAAACAAGGTAAGTTGCGATGAACAAGAAATCAAGGTAAGTTGCGATTAACAAGAAATCAAGGCAAGTTGTGATGAACAAGGAACCACGCAAGGTAAGTTGTGATGAGCAAGAAATCAAGGTAAGTTGCGATTCTTTTCTTGAATGGAACAAGGTTTCTAAAACTGTTGCATGGAAACATTGGATATACCCAAAGTTTACCATATAACATTCTCTTTACTGATTGGACTGTAGTTCGAAGGTTTGGGGCAATATTATTGCCATACATGAATTATTTTATAACTTACATCAATTAGGCCTACCTTACATACGGTTTCATATTGATTAATAATATTGCGAGTGGGTCTATTTTTAAATTACAAAGTAAAGAATCAGTTTCTGATCACCTTACATACTTACATCATAACTTACATCAATTACCTTACGTACTGTTTCAAATTGATTAATAATATTGCGAGTGGGTCTATTTTTAAATTACAACGTTCAACGCCAAAACTACTTTCAAATACAACTGAGAGTTACCGGAAAACGAATTAATGGATTAACCGCTAAGTTTAAATGCAGGTTTTTCAAATAAACAGTACAAACATGTAGTAAGTGTAAAAGAAAACATTTGGCACACATGTATTTATATGTGTCTTTTTGCTCTCCAATCAGAATATAAGTCATTGCCGCGTTAATCTTGAAATAATGTATTCCAGAGTCCGCACTTTCTGAAACATTGCTTATTTATGTGTCTTCCAAATCGAGTGGAAGGATTCATATTTTGGTTTCGTTTTTTCTGCTATCAAATTCTTTAACCTTACGGATATTACAATTCTGGTAATTTGAACGTTTAGCCAAGTAATCGTCCCAATGTTACTCGGTTATCAGGTTTAGTAGAGAACGGTATGATTAGTAATGTACGCCACACCGGGTTGTTTGATAATCTTTCAGATTAAAAAAAAATGTTTCTGATTCGCTTGCCTGCATGCTTCGAAGGATACAGACAAACGGGTATCGTCATGAATTGCTTACAAATTGCTGAATTACACTCAAGTAAGAAACAGTTCAAGGTGTCGGTCACTGTTGTCTTTATATTAATTTAAATGTTCTGCCTGGGAGTCTGGGACTGATGCAATATATACCATGTTTGTAATTAGGATGTTAATCACTGGATTAAGCAACGTCTAAATGGCTGATGGCTAAGTTATCATACGTCCGTTTTATTTTAGCATCCAATATATTTTCTGCCATTCACACTTTTCAAACAAGTATCAAGAACCCAAAGAATCACGGTTACTTGAGCGAACTCCATTTTTGGAATCGATTCTATAGGTATAGGGTACATTCGTATCCCCCTCCTGTGAACGGATACAGCTTATCTGAATGCTGCGTGTATGCCGTAGCAGAAAATAATTAATACATTTCATTTATTTGCTCTTGAATACATCTATTGAAACATTTGCTTCAATATGAATGTGATTATTACCAGACCAAATGGATTTTGACGAACTTTAAAAATTCTAGATGACTCTAATAAGATTTGCGAGTTTCCGAAAAAGTGAGAATAAAATAAAAGAGAAAACCTTCGATTATTGCACATTGTTGCCAACCGTACAAGGATAAGTCGGCAGTTTTTATATAGAATTGTACGCATTTTCATGGTGAAAGTCTATAGCAATAGGGGTTGTGTGTACAAAGCCCAATCCAGCCTTGAATGAGATTATTGACTTCATTGAGCCATCTATGAAGTGAACAATGCGTTATACCTATGTAATATAATGTGTATTTTCACGGTGAAGTGACTGGGAATGTGTTAAGCCTTGCTCAGTGAATCTCCGCGGGGTGCAAGCCGGGCACGTGCCTCATGGTAGACCCGTAACTCCACAGTCTAACTATCGGCTTCTATACGCGCTAGAATCTGTGATAAACTGTGGTTAAGATCTTACATTTATTTATTGCTAATATTTCTGTACATAGTTCAATAAGAGGTTAGAAGGCTTATAAATGATTGGCAGTTTTTGTCGCTTGTTTGTATCTTGATTGGTGATTGAGGAACCAACCATGGTTAGAATTGAATGGAACTACTCTCTACGGTATCTATTCAATAACATAATATGAACAAAGATTAGATGTATTATAATCCATTAAATGCCCAGAGAATACTCAGATATGCCCCTGTGCCCGACCCCCTCATATTCAAACAGCCCAATTTTTATAGCAAATCCATCATTCTTGCGATTGAAGTAAAATTGCGACTTAGGGGCGAATTTTACCGTTTCGTCTGCCATTAGGCAACGCACCCTTTTATATCACGTGATTGACGTGAACACGTCCTGCTTTTCTATTGGCTAGTTGAATATAACCAGCTCAGCCCGATTCTTACGACCGGCGGACATAGTGAGATTTCTGCCTCGCGAGGCGACAGATATCAAAGACGTTGGATATTTGCCTCCGGTCGCGATCTCTTGAGACAGAAAACGCAGCAACAATTTGCCGCACACGATGAGCTACGTGCTGAACAAACGGCCTCTACAGATAGCTCTCGTGTGCGTCGTGCTTGAAACCGATTTGAAGTTGTGTACATTGAATAATTATATAGGACTCCATTGTATAACTACTTCAAACTTGGAACGTTCATGAGATACGTACACTATGCTGATTGTACTTAGTTTAGATGCAAATGTTTAAGACAGCAATATGTACATGGAGTTTATAATAGCGCTATATGCATATTCCTACTGTATTTCAAGTAATAAACTGAGCATACCGCTCATAAGCCAAAATAATGACCTGAAATTTATAAGATATTAGCACAATTTTGCTGTACAATATGGAAGTGGTGATCAGAAATGTCAACAGAGAGGTAGTGAATCAGTATTATTAATCTGCTAATCAAACGTCTTGTTTCCATTGATTCTTTCTGATGTGTAATGATCGTGCTTGACCATCGATAGTGGATATATCTTGCAAATAGAAGAATATCATTATACCTTTATCACTCCATCAAACTCAAGCAAGCTTACGACCTTAAGATGTTATTCTTTTGGGGCATGAGTTCTTTCAAAATGTTGTTCCTATAATATATTTATTTTTCTTTAATGAAAACAATCCAAAGATGTAGGACCATAATGTACTCTGGTGAGACTAGTTTGATTTTCGCACCCGAAACCAGTATTCTTAGCTCCAGTTTAGACCCACGTGCTCGACTTGGAGAATATCCATGAAGCTTGCGCAGCGAACTGACGTAAAAACGGTCATGATCACTCTATATCTTGCCATGAAGTTGCATTTGAATAATGATAGTTGAGAAGGCCCGGGGGCTGAGCTAACTTCATAAAGCTGCTTAAATACAAAATGTGCTTAAAGGTTGTTCCATACTTTGGTAGGAAACCAAAACAGAAGTGGGCACAGATTTATCTTCTATTTTTCTTTAAATGATAAAAAGCGGTCAAAAGATTAAATAAATTCCGTGGGCGTTTTTCACTGTTTTCTCAAAAACGGTCGGCCCAGTTTTGGACTGGGATTTTCACAGATGACTTATATTGTATCTTTTTTTGATATTTTGTGCCCATGAATTTGCATTTCTTTGACAAAAACCAAAGTATGATATTACCTTTAAGCATGAAAAGTCTTCTTTGATCAAACAGGATTACCAACCAAATTTCCATGTGATGTTAACTGCTTTTGACTTGAATTCGCGTATTGTTTACTGAACACAACATTCACAAGTTTTGGCTGGCATAGTGATTTTATTTACCCAAGTTGTTGGTGATTTAGCAAAATAATTATGGTGCTTAATCAGCTCTGTGAATTTGGTTTACACAGTGGCACGTTTGCAACAGATTTCAGAGACAAGATTTGTTAAAAAAGGAATTTAATTAAACTGGATACTATTCGGTCTTGTAAAAGATCTTTTGTTTGGAATAAATATATGTGAAGTTGATAACTGGGATCTTTTCAATCATAAAAATACAATGAAGATTGGTTATCCTTGCGGTAACCAAATTCAAACATTCCCCTACAATATAATGGATCTTGCTCGTTGTTGTCGGTTGGCTTGTATAATTAGTATGACACATTACATGCTTTCTATCCAGAGTTTCTTTCAGTATTTCAGCTTGTTTCATTCAGATCACTCAATTTAAATCTTGATTTTTAAATCAATGAAAAGAAATCACTCAAAAATCCACTCAATGTCATTTTTATGATTTTTTTTGTTTGTAAATTAAAAGGAAAATCAAATTATGTTACTGAAAAAGACTCCAAACTTTAGAGTTGATGCCATTTTTAAAACACCACCAACCTCTCCAACCAATCCCACACCCCGCTCATTGCAACCAACCACTGGCTGTCTGAGGAGCCAACCAACCAATCAAATAACAGTACGGGAAACCCTTTACATTGTCAGACTGTAACATACCAAGATATTCAACCAACGAGGCAATATTCATTAATGTATTACATCTCTATTACATCTTTTATACCCTTTGCCAAATGTTGGGTTTCTTTTCCTTTGTTCATCGTCACCATAACTGTCACTTTCCAAATCCTCAAAGTTTAAAATGAATTAACAAATAATAGCCACATAAAGGTGTCTGTAACCAAGCAACGCTGAATGCATCTACATACCACTTGTTGCAATGTTCATTGTATAAGGACGGTATTGCCATGGTAATCAGTCGTTGGGGGAAACTAGAGAGTTTTGTTATATGACTTTGCCATGGAAACCACTCTATACCTCAGATGGGGAGCTGCATGTCTCATACAACATATCCCCTGGTTATATTATGAT
Organism: Astropecten irregularis; assembly: GCA_963971285.1. Classification (NCBI taxonomy): domain Eukaryota; kingdom Metazoa; phylum Echinodermata; class Asteroidea; order Paxillosida; family Astropectinidae; genus Astropecten; species Astropecten irregularis. The sequence continues at coordinate 5,994,535 of OZ020263.1, read as the reverse complement.
GTCATACAATATTATTGTCCTATATCTTTTAAATGTTTTTAATTAAAGGTAGTATCATACTTTGGTAAGAAACCAAAACAGAAATGTTCACAGATTTACCTATAACTTTCAGGGTATGAAGATGGTGCTGGCAGAAACCTAACGTTACAATTGTTCCGCCTGAAATGGTGTATTTATCCAGAAATTGGTAAAAAAACGACCGAAAATCTGTTTGATTTTTTAAAAGATCAAAAATAAGAGAAAAGACTTTTTTTACGATTTCCTCAAAAATGGGCACCATATAGGACTGAAATTTTCACAGATGACTGTGACTGTATCTTCCTTCATATTTTTGCCTATGAATCTGTACTTCTTTGACAAAAGCCAAAGTATGATACTACCTTTAAAGAAAAATAAATGAATTAAAGGAACAACATTTTGAATCAACTTTTGCCCCAAAAGAATGGCAAATCCTTAGGTCTTAAGCGTGCTTAAGTTTGATGGAGTTGTACAATGTATGCCACATACCTACATTATGCAGGACAGTCGTACAGATTACTGGTTATAGGTAATTGATATATTTTACAAACAGTCTTCACTGACTCTCTGTGGACTTTTCTCACCATCCCTTCCATCAGTCGTGGCGTACGCAGAAATTTATTCAAGGGAGTGTTTTAAAATTAGATGGCATCATTTATGAGATCCCACAAAGTAGAAGAGTGACTTAACATGTTATGGTGTGGGAAGTGCCCATGTCCCCTCAACATCGTGAAATTTTTAAATTCTATCTTTGAACTACATTCTGTGTTTTTCTGCATTTCCATACTAAATTACATTTGTCGAAGATGGCCTGACTAACACACACATACCAACATCCATACCGTATTTCACGTGGGTTTGCTCAAACGTTTGGGGGAATTGGTCGAGGATCAATTTTCGAAGCCATGGCGTGGGGTCCAAAATTGTGTAGCTTTAGATGTTATCTGGTGTATTTTTGAGTATTCCAGGGCCCTTTTCGATAGCTTTTTGCCATGGAAACAAAATAAGATTTCTTTTGATTTAGGATTTGACCAAGTGAATTCGTTCAATTTGAGATGGCAAGTTTGTTTCCATACAGTTTTCATTTAGACGCAGGATCAAAACAAATAATAATTTGTATTAAAATAAAAAGTATTAAATATATGATAATAATAATTGATTTTGAAAATATTGTATTTGTTCATGTGTTTATCATATTAAGCACTGAGCTAATTCAGCTGAATGGATGAAGCATAAAAGACAAACACATTTCACGACTCAAAATATCAATTAAAAAGCCGTGCAGTCAAACCTTAAAATTGTTTCATTTCTAATATTAAATTTAATTGCATTTGTCAATGAATATGAAATTTCCATGATAATCTTAATTAAACCCACACAGAATGAAGAGAAATGTTCCTTTTCGTGCATGAAACTGCAAATATGATTGTTCAGATGATATTTTAGCTAGGTGCATGGTTGGTTCGGCAAGTCCTGTCACTTTTTGACAAATTATTATATTACAAAACGCGCGCAGTGTGGTACAGAACGTAAAATCTCGGACTTCCTTTCAAAGAATGGTTTTCATTTATGCTGTTATTATTATTATTATTATTATCCTTACATGTATTTCCGTGTTCATGGCTATGAATAAGTATGCAAACCTAACGCGGAGGGCCTACACTGTATGTACGTAGATTTTGATCGTGTTTGCTGCGGAGGGTATGCTGTCTACGTGGCATAATACTGTATGTTTGATCCAGCCGAACAACCCGAAACTGGCTTACGCCAACAATCACGCAAGACACCGGCCATAAGGAACGAACGTACGTCGCGGTGTAAGCGCGGAATGTACAGAAGGCTAAATGTGACATAATTGAAATTTGGTCAGTTACTTTCGCACTTAGTATTTATTCGTTTCTTTCTTTTTGTTACCCTTTTCCTTTATTTTGGCAATATCTTTTTCGTCCACATTTTCACTGAACAAACGATGGTGTTCAACAGCCACTGACCTCCCCCCCACGCACGCACCTGCCTTCCACAAAATGTTTTTTTGTCAAATCCTTTATAAAACATGGATTTCCGCTGTCCCTTTAGGCGTATTATTTGCTGTACACGCATCACAACGGGCTCGGCAGTCTCCCTGCGCCAAACAGCAAATACATGTAGATCTATGCTTGCTCTTTACTATTACCCCCATTTTAGTGTTTATTTCATCCTCTGATTAGTGTCTAATGTAAATTAAGTAAATTAATGTAAGACAATAATTACTGTGATTAAACTTCTATAACAACGAAAAATTTACCCTTGATCAATTTTGGGGAATGGCCCATGGATACATAAGTTTATGCGGTCTCTCCGATAGTTGCTACAACCAGCAAAAATACACGGTGAGGTAGTTTTCTAATTATATTCTATATTTTACAATTGTTTGACAACAACCTGTCATATGTCAATGGTAAATGTCGAAAACATGCAATTTTGTGTTTCCTGAATGTCCTTTGCTGCAGAAAATTGAGCCTTCCGAAAATTCAGCGCTCTGAAATGATTCCTTGAATGTTTTTTTTTTCAAGATGTAAAACCTTTTACAAATGATAAACACAATTTTTAAATTAACTTTCAAATCAATTTAATTTCGAAACCATCAATTTCTCCTTGCAAAAGTGGTGAGATGAAAGCAAGTATTAACCTTTTGCTTACCATGTAAACGTTCTGAGCGCATAAATAGTTTGATTTGAAAAATTGATCAAGACCTTATAGTTGGAGAGCCAGGTGGGTTTTAATCATAATGTTGAGTACAAAAGGTTTGAGTGCATATTTCTATTGGATTTAATGTACGAATAATAGAATGGGGCGTCTTAAGTTGCACACCCCTGGGCTTTGGGCCCCCTGGTGCACCAAAGTTGCCCCAAATATCGATTTATTCAAACTTTTGAGTACAACCAAAATTCCTTTTGCAAATGATCATTTAGTGACCTCTGACAACAAATCCACAATTTAAGACATGATTTTTCCTGGGGTTTGTAGATAAGACGGGGGTGTTTGTAGATAATATGGGGGTTTTGTACATAAGGCATGGGGTGTTTGGACCCATTGGGTCCTTCAAAATTGAACTTATAAAAAAGAGTCTGTACATCAATTTCGATTACAGCTATGGATAAAACATTACTCCATATGAATAAAAATGCAATTTAAGACATACAAATGTTTGGGGTTTCTAATTAAGACCATCACTAATTAATGGCAAATTAGCGATTTATTCACACTTTTGTGTACAACCATAATTCCTTTTGCAAATGATTATTTAGTGACCTCTGACAACAAATCCACAATTTAAGACATGATTTTTCCTGGGGTTTGTAGATAAGACACAATATAAAAGTTGCATCACAGCACTGATTTACTCACATTATATGGTTAGTTATGTATGTACACATGCAACGCATTGAACGCAAACGGTAATTTGATGGTATTTCGGGCAAATGATAAGTGCCACGCAAGAGAAAATGGTCCAGTCTTTACCCGCACAAAATAATCAGGCGCGGTTCTAGAGCCAATTACATTTTTGGGGGGCTAGAAGAGCCATTATTTTTTGGGGGGGGCTAGAAGACCCAATATTTTAGGTTCTTCTAACACTCGCTTCTGCTATGTCTTATTAGGGGTCGAAAAACATGCACATTATAGGCCACACAACGCGTTTTTTTATGTAATTGGCGCTTAATAACTGAAAAAATATATTATTTTCAAGAAGTTTTTTTTCACTTGCATTTTTTTGGGGGGGCTAGACACATTTTTTTGGGCCCCCCCTAGCCCCCCCCCCCCGTAGAACCGCGCATGAAAATAATCTTTCATAAGTTGTGCTATTTCTCCCCCCTGGAGGGCCCTCCAAAAAAAAAGACGGAAAGTGTAAACTTGTGTCTAGACTGAAGACCGCTGGGTAACGATTCTCAAATCTGCGATGCCGCACTGAAACAAACTATGAAGTATGAAATATATCCAAGTACCGTCCCGTGATCGAATATGGAGGTCCAAAAGTGGACATCTACTTTTCTCCTCTCCAAGAGGGACTTTTCTCCTCTCCAATTTGGAATGGAGCAGGTATTTCATCATTAAAGCTGCTGGATAAGTTGCAGAACAAATCACTTCATTTACTCAGGATTGATGAGCCTCTCAAGTTTGGCATTGTTCCACTGAGTCACAGGAGAAATGTTTCATCACTTTGTGTTTTTTTTACCGTCATTTCTTCATGAAACCATCCATTGAGCTAGCTGATATTTTACCCCCTTGTGCACCTAGTCTGAGAGCTATACAAGATCTTCACTGACTAGACATCCATACTGTGTACGTATTCCTTGATCAAAAACAGAGCTCCATCTCAACTCCTACATATTACGAAGGACAAGTCGACTGTGGAACTCCCTTCCAACGTCCGCTTTTCCTGCCTCTGCAGATGTGTCTGCCTTTAAGACAAAAGTGAATGCTTTCCTCATCGGTCAGATGTTTAAACCATTTTTTTGTTTATCTCTTCAGTTCTATTTTAGCTGTTTATCTGGTGGTCATGGATTAGTTAGGGTAGCTTAATGGCTGCCTATATGAGATGGTGACCTGCTAATTTGACAGCCTACGGGGCACGGGCCCATAAAGTGTGGGGAAACGGCACGCCTAGTCAGGTTGCGTTTTTTATTTTTCCTGGTAGGGCATAGTGATATAGGGTTACCAACACCATGACCACCGAATGAATCATGTTCTTTTTATATGCTGTTCTTTTGCTGCACTTTTCAGATTTGTATTGCAACTTGCTTCAAGCATTATGCTTTGGGCCACTTTTCATCTTTAGTGGTGTTTTCATCAGGTCCCAGAATCCAAGTAAAAGGGAAAAAAAGTAGCATAAAAAACGGATCGAACGCTTTTGCAAAATGCGCTTTTTTGTACCTTTCTGTTAACAGAAAAACAGATGACAAGTTTTGTTAAAATGCAGTTTTCTGCTTTCTGCTACCAGAAAAGTAAGTGTTACTTTTATCCGAAATTTTCACTTTTCTCACTACCAGTACTAGTAAAGCAGATTAGACGTTTTTGATAAATCCACTTTTTTTTGTCTGCTTTCCAATAAAGCAGATTGAACGCTTGTGCAGTGGTTCAAAAGTGGTCATCTGCTTTTTCTGCTAGCAGAATTGTAGAAATGAACGTTTTGGATAGATCCACTTTTCTGCTTCTTCCAACAGGACAAAATGTAGGTTCGTTCACAGCTTTTAATCATTCTCACACAGGAAATACAGATAAGCTTCAGGACTTTAAAAGCGACGTTTGTTTTTGAATGGAAGTATTTTGGGGTTATAATATGGAAGGCAGATACTTCTTAATTGGGCCCCTTCTAAGGACCACTTTTAAACCAATGGCCCACAAGCGTTCAATCTGCTTTCTTGAAAGGCAGAAAAGCAAAAACAATAGATTTGTCAAAACGTTAAATCTGCTTTTCAAGTAGTGAGAAAGGTGAAATTCATTTGCTTCTTTGCCATAGCAGAAAAGCAGAAAACTGCATTTGGCCAAAACGTGTCATCTGCTTTTCTGTTAACAGAAAGGTATAGAAATTCGCATTTTGCAAAGGCGTTCGATGTGTTTTTTATGCTACTTGGAGAGGAAAAAAGTAGATGTCCACTTTTGAACCTCCATATTCGATCACGGGACGGTACTTGGATACTTCATACTTCATAGTTTGTTTCAGGGCGGCGTCACAGATTTGAGAATTGTTATCCAGCGGTCTTCAGTCTCAGACGTCTTCAGTCTCAGAAAGTTTCCACTTTCCTTTTTTTTTGGGGGGGGGGGGGGATAAATAGCACAACTTATCAAAGATTATTTTATGCGGGTAAAGACTGGACCATTTTCTCTTGCGTGGCACTTATCATTTCGCGGCATTTGCCCGAAATACCATCAAATTACCGTTTGCGTTCAATGCGTTGCATGTGTATACATACATAATTGTCAGAGTTGTCAGAGGTCACTAAATGATCATTTGCAATAGAAATTTTGGTTGTACTCAAAAGTTTGAATAAATCGATATTTTGGGCAACTTTGGTGCCCCAGGGGGCCTAAAGCCCAGGGGTATGCAACTTAAGACGCCCCATTCTATTATTCGTACATTAAATCAAATAGAAATATGCACTCAAACCTTTTGTGCTCAACATTATGATTAAAACCCACCTGGCTCTCCAACTATTATTTTGAAAATGTGGAGGAAAAAAAACGATATTGACGAGCACGTTCAAACTCGACGCGCGCGCAGACCAGAGACTTACTGTTTATTATTCTGTTATGTCCTAAAGGAGAATGGAAAACAATGGAAAATGGATAGTATACAGTAGACACTCACACTATCTGTAGAGGAAAACACACACAGTAGCCTATTATTTGCACTGTATTTCGTTGTAAAATGGAACAAAATTGCACATGCACCTATCGGGAAAAATTGCCTTTAAATCTTAAGTGCCCAGCAAATTTCCCATGAATAATGTGTGATTGACTATTGTGTGGGCCTGTTTGTGAAGTGACTGGGAAATTAGTTATGCTCAGTGAATCTCCGTGGGGTGCAAGCCGGCACGTGCCTGGTGGTAGGGGCTGTAACTCCATAATCTAACAATAGACTACTCTAGGCACTAGAATCTGTAATAAACTGATGACAGTTGCCTGTATATAAAATCTTACATTCGTTTACTGCTATTTATTTATGGACATGGTCCAATATGAGGGCTCAACATGACTCTATTCTATGTCTAGGCTTCTAGACTTAATACAGTGAATTTCAATGCATGTTGAACACAAACGACGATATATTTAATTGTTTAAGACTTCTTTTACGGTCGGGAGATGTACCCATGAACTGCTGATTTATATTATTACATGCAAAGGTTTAAAGGTAGTACATGTATCATACTTTGGTAGCATACCGAAACAGAAATCTTCACAGATTTACATGTAACTTACAGGGTATAAAGATGGTGATGGTAGAAACATATACCGTTCAAACTTTTCTGCATGAAATGGTGTTTTCATCTAGAAAAGATTAAAACCAGTGACCAAAACTCTTTTTGATCTTTTAAAGATCAAAAATAAAAGAGAAAAACCTTAAGAAATACTGTGACCGTTTTTCACTGTTTTCTCAAAAAGTGGGCACCGTATGGGACTGAAATTTTCACAGATGACTGTTACTGTATCTTCCTTGATTATTTCTTTAACAAAACCCATTTGAAGTATTATATTACCTTTAAGACCTCTTTGTAAGTTTATAATAGCACAGTTATGTTAGTTTTGCTATAATATCCCTCGCTGGGGATATAACTCTAGGATCCAAGCCGCTTATGCATAGCCGGGAGGGTGTAGGCCTATACGTAGAATGTATTGATCACAAGATCAGGGAGCAATCAGTGAAGAATCAAGGACAGACTCAGGATTTGTGGTTGTCTGTCTTAATTCACAGCACTTGACCCCAAATGTACATCCCATGAAATAATACATCAATGTTATTGGTCATGAATATTTATGACTTTGGTCGGATGATAGATAATATGCAAATTAGGCTTGCCCTTCAAGCACTATATACTCAAGCACTATATACTTCAAGCACTATATAGCACTATATAATTATGTTGTTTTTCTCAAAACATGGAAACCGTATGGGACTGCAATTTTCATGTACTAATATTTATGACCTTTATGTAAGCCCGATTTATACATTATGTTGCATATCAAGGTATTTCATTATATGTACCTTTTACCACAGTGTTATTCTTTTGGGGGCTAAGGGTTCTTTCAGAATGCTTTTCCTTTAATTTTTATCTGTTTTTAATGAAAATATTCATACAAATATAGGACAATAAAATTGTATGACATCATAATATAAACAGGGGATATTTTGTATAAGACATGCAGCTCCCCTGCTGAGGGATAGAGTGGTTTCCATGGCAAAGTCATATTTCAAAACCCTTTAGTTTCCCTTAAAGACAGGTTACCATGACAATACCGTCCTAATACAATGAACATTGCAACAAGTGCTGTGTAGATGCATTCAGCGTTGCTTGGTTACAGACACCTTCATGCGACTATTATTTACCAATTCCTTTTAAAGGATTTGAAAAGTGACAGCTATGGTGACGATGAACAAAGGAAAAGAATTCCAACAATTTGCGAAGGGTTTCATGATTATGGGTGCCCATACAGCCAGTAGTTAGTAGGGATGCGTTGGTAATTGCGGGATGGGGGTGTTGGTTTTGGTTTGTTTGCCACCTAGCTGGTCCAAAATGTCATAGCGGTGCTATTGTAACGATTGCTAACGGTTAGTAATCCCTCTCTACTTACAGAGTGAGGGTTTAGGATCGGTTAGGGATGAAATCTGAGGCTATGACGTTCATAGTTGAAGTAATAATTATTTGCATGATAACGCATAAGCTGCAATACCAATAATTAAGATTAAAGGTAGTATCATCCTTTGGTATAAGAGACCAAAACAAAAATGTTCACAGATTTACGTATAACTTTCAGGGTATGAAGATGATGCTAGTAGAAACCTACCGTTAACATTTTCCCCACTGAAATGGTGTATTTATCCAGAAATTAGTAAAACAACGACCGAAAATCGTTTTGATCTTTTAAAAGATTAAAAATAAAAGAGAAAAGACTTAACAAATACTGTGACTGTTTTTCACTGTTTTCTTAAAACGTGGGCACCGTATGGGACTGCAATTTTCACAGAGGTCCGGACTGCTACTGTATTTTGAATCTGTATTTCTTTGATAAAAAACAAAGTATGATATAACATAATTGCGGTATTTAACGCAATAAACACGTTAATGAACAGCTCTATATAATGAATATTGACCATTACAATCATGCATGTTTAAGCAACCTCTATGTAACTAGCTGTGGTTGTTTAGGGTTTTTTAGTTTGTGTGCAAGTTGTTGGTTGGTTGGTTTGTTTGTTTATATTTCATGGTTATCGGTTGATATTGATTGGTGCATGGTTTACACAGTTCTTGAATGGTTGGTTGGTTATATATTGAATTTATACATATTTACACCATCAATTGTCTGTCAACCTAAGCATGAAATAATGCATTGCCTATATACAGCTGAAATGCACATTCATGGGGAAAATATCAAGGAAGATAAAGTAATAGTCATCTGTGACATTTTCAGTCCAGTACGGTGCCCAATTTTTTAGAAAACAGCGAAAAACGCCCACAGTATTTTCAAATCTTTTCTCCTTTACTGTTGATCTTTAAAAGATAAATTGTTTTTGATCATTAGTTTTACTGGATAAATACAGCATTTCAGGCAGAAACAATTTAACGATATGTTTCTAGCATCATCATCTTTATACCCTGTAAGTTATAGGTAAATATGTAAAGATTTATATTTCAGTATGCTACCAAAGTATGCTAGTACATTTAAGAATAGCAATGGGGAAACAATTTGTAATGCGTGAACTGGTTTCTTGTCTTGTTGGTTTCAGTGTCTTTAAAACATATCGAAATATGGAGACGGTGTAGAAATTTTCCCTTGTCCACTGTAGTAAATATTTATATTGCTCACCTTAATATTTCAGGGTAGTGTCTTGTTGAAAGAAGTCAGTGTCCATACTAATGGCTGATCAAACTGCTCTACGCTGTCAATTGTGTTATATTACATGCATACATTTACATGACCATAATTTTCATAATTTTCTATAACCTCTATCATGTTTGAGACCTTCCTGATGTAAGCCTATTAGCTGAATCCGTATGAAGGGATGTTTATAATTTACCTAACTGAAAATTCATATAAGTGAATATACATTCTTGTTTGGCAACCAGCCTCAGATAACTGAGATATCCTTAGATGTAATAGATGTACTACGATGGCTAGGAGACTGATCAGCGTCATGCATGACTTTAACAACCGAAGATATTATAAATAAGTTTTGAAGTAGAAAACTGTGACAACAAGTCACCTTGTTTCGTTTATATATTTTGTTTTAAAGAATGATGAAAAAATGAGGGAAATTTAGGGTGGGGTGATTATAATGTCCCCGGGCAAAAATAAATAAAATGCGGAATTATCTATAACCCAAGGATTGACGTCTATGTTGGGTATATTGGTTTGTTGGTTTTGTTTTGTGGTGGACGTGTTTGTTTGTTGTTGGTTGCTATAGATATTGAATTGGATTTGTCTAATTGTTGGAGTTCTGACTGTTGGTGAGAAGAAAATAAATATAAAATAAAAAGGGGTTTATTCTGACCTCCATCTGTACGGAAATAAATAAAACAATTAAACAGTAAACAGCCTACTGTATCACGTACGTGCAGTTTAATACAATACAGTCTCCCGCCATTTCCAGCAGTTTCATTATTCAATTTATCAAGTCACCTTGGTTGGTGCCAAATCTGGGCCAATTTTGATTTAATAATACATTATATTTATCATTATCGCTTTTGTGGTCTGACTTTCCTTGGTGGTCTGCTACAGGTAACAATAGACCAATAAAGACTAATTATTACAGTTGGCCGCGTGGGTTAACATACCAATTCTATTCATTGTGTGGGTTATGGTAGCTCTATAAGCTCAACGTGATTCAAAGCCTTTTGTTCCGTTTGTCGAGAAAATCAAATAAAATTTCATGGTCCATAGGCTCACAGCTAGCACCATTCGAGAAGGTTCTCTCTGAGAGCTAATTGCATTCACTTATTGAAATGGACGTGTGTTATTTGCTTGAGGTTGAATAAGGCGAAACGTGAAAACCATTTTGTATGGTTACTCCATAGGTAGGCTTATACGTTAAACTTTTTATACTGAATTGACAGCAAATACAGCCGTGTGGCAATCTGATTGCTTCTTTCTTCCCCCTAGATTTTTTGTTTTAACAGAACTTAACATTGGACTTTATAATAACAGACAGTACGGAGGTCCACGAGTGCCATTCCGTACGCCCCTTTTCTTTCAATCAGAAAAGAAACATATAGAGAGAGAGAGAGACTCAAAAAGAGAAGAAAAAAGAAGGAAAGACCAGTTAATTGGGCAGGTCACGACAGGCCCACCGTAGCTTGCTAGCTTTGATCGCACACACCCTGCTTTTGTAAAATCAAGAATTCGCTCCACCCTGGCTCTTTCACGATTTATTCCGTTGGGAAATTATTGAATATCATATCAATTTGGATTAAATAAATCATATTGAGGAATATTTTGAAATTCTTTTGAAAATTTGTACCAGAAATTACATTCAAAATTCAGATGCACCAGTATAGGTCAATATATAGTTAGAAACAATCATACAGCTCAGAGCTATTTGTAATGATTGGTTGAAAGTTCTGAAGCCATTATTGTGACATCACCCAGCTTTAGACATTACACAAGTAGAGGGCGGTATAATCAAACGCCATGAGCTTCTTATCAAAGAAATATTATGTCTACGGTGGTTGAAGGTGGCATTCAAATCGTAGAGCACCATTAGTTACAAAATTCCACCAAATTTGATACTAAATGATCCGTGTCCATACAACTCCACCGTCAAAGGATATTAAATTTTTAGGAATCTGCTTAAACCCAAACCTTTAATCAAAACAGTGACATTTAAAGGGTACCTGAAATAAAAACTCAAGTTAAATACATCAGTATTGTCATAAAAATCAACATGTGTATTATTGTTTGTCCAAAAAAATATTGTACGTGAAAAAGGAGGTATTTTACACCCATAATTTAGCACCCGACTTTTCGCGACGAAAAACCTTGCTACGTCACCGGCAGAGTGCCACACAGTATTCAAGTCACAACACTGCAGACCCCGCGTTTTTGTTCAAATCAAAAAGCAAAATCCTAAATACAATGTTGCGTGGATCAGTTCCGAGGGGGATTTTGGGGGAGGCGGGGCATACATGTACTGCTTTTTAAACTTTGGGGCCAAAATGAATCATTTACCTAAAATTAAAATTGATATAGTCGTTAAGAGCGTGTCCACGAAAGGACCATGCAGAAAGTGATAAGGTGGGGGTCAACGGATTTTGCTGAAATTTTGTGCGTAGGGGGGTTATATGGAGCCTTGACGTTGAATAAAGTTTTAGCCCAATCGGACCTTCCTATCAGAAAAAAATGGCAAAAAAGTATATTTTTTTTTGTCAAAAATGCACGATTTTCATGATTTTAGGGGTACACATTATCAAACACTTGCTATATCACAATGGAAAGTAGTAGAGTATTGATATTAACAGGGTTTCAAGGTTGTATCCTACCCTGAACATAAATGCCAAAATAAAGAAAAAAATGTTTTTCAGATGCGATTGTACATCTTTTTCTTAGGGGTACCCCAACATTTTCGTCGTAGATATCGCTATCTTTGAGTAGCTGAAACTTTGATGAAAGAAGGTCCTTATAGTGGTCAATTGAATGCATCAATAAAATTTTTGTCAGCAGTTTTCGGTATAAATGTACAGGAGCATGTTTTTAGCACTATTTTAGAGGAATTTAGCAGGTTTGCAGGTAAAAACGGGTGAAAGCTTCAGGTTTGAAACACATTGCACATGGAAATAACCTCTATCACCCAGCATAGGTTCAGATTATTTTGTTGGAAGGGCAAAGAAAGTGGGGGGGGGGGGTTGGTGGGTTGGTGGGAGGTGGGGGGAGGGGGAACTCGCAATATATATATTTGTGCACAATGCATTGTACATACAGTGTACGTGTTATATGAAAATACGACCCAGGTAGAGGATCACACATCCCCCGTCTGAGGACATGTCTATACCACTGGTTTGTTGGTCCCCGACTCTCTGATGACGTGGAAAAAATTATTTAAAAGTATCCAGCAAAGGAACAGCATGTTCAAGTCGGCCCTACTAACAACAGAAAATTGTCCGATTTGCACTTTTCAGTGTACTCTGCAGATATCTCTATGATTGCGATTCATCTCAAATTTATTACTGCGTCCCTTAAGATTTTTAGTCTTTGGTTCCTTTAGGTTCTATCAGTGTAAATTAAATTGTTTGGGGCAATTCCAGCTGGTATAGGTCATTATTATGTTGGATTTCTTTCAAGACCCCCCCCCCCCCCAACCTTGTAAAGCAATATAGTCCTTTATCTTCAGAAAACAAAATTACACACAAGGCACTTTAATAATTTAGAGGTGACAATATTGATTCCTTTTAAACTCTCTTCAATTATTGTTTAAAAAAGAATATTACACAATCATCTTAAAGCCATATAAATGTAGGTGTACTGTTGCATACAAAATAAAGAGAAAACCTTCATGTTGCATGTTTCACAAAAATAGAAGGTTTGAAGAAATAATGTCAAAATCATCAGTTCTTTAAAAGACGAGGTAACAGGGGAGACCAGTGGCCGAACTCTCTCTCAAAAAAAAAAATTAATAAATAAATAAATTATGAGTTACAATCAGGGATTATCAATCTCACTGATTATGTAAAGCATGTAAAGCAAAACCTTTCTTTCCACCAATTATACATGTACAGTACTATCATTTACAGCTCAATGTAATGAGTGATTCAAATTTCAGCCAGTAATAATCTTCTATAACTGTCCAAAAAATGCAATTATTTTTTCCCGTAACTGGCAAAGATCCTTGTCATTTCAAACAGTTTTCATACTTGCCACATTGTTAAGGATAATATCATACTTTGGTTTTTGACAAATTAAGAAATACAGATTCATGGACAAAAATATCAAGGAAGATGCAGTAACAGTCATCTGTGAAAATCAGTCCGATACGATGCCCACTTTGTGAGAAAACCACAGTATTTCTTATGTCTTTTCTCTTTTATTTTTGATCTTTAAAAAATCCCCCCAAAAATGTGGGCACTTTTTATTGTACTCTTTTCTGGATAAATATAACATTTCAGGCAGAAAAATTGTAACGGTATGTTTCTACCATCACCATCTTTTATAAATCTTTTTGCATGACTCAACGTGGGAAAAAAAGATGTCCAGAACAAAATGTACCTCATGGGAGAAACAAGAACAATAATATGCAAATTAGGCTTGCCCTTCACCGACTGTATATTCAGTGCTTGTGAGTGCACGTCAAAAATTACGTGCTGGCTCAGGTGGGATTCGAAAATTGTGAAATTTGAATCACTCATTACATTGAGCAGTAAATGATAATACATGTACTGTACATGTAGGATTGGTGGAAAGAAAGGTTTTGATTTACATGCTTTACATAATCAGTGAGATTGATAATCCCTGATTTTAACTCATTTATTTTTCAATAATCAAATAACCACAAGGGAAACTGACTGAATTTATTTATTTAAAGTCATTGAAAAGTGAACAAAGAAGAACTGACTTGAGCGGGATTCGAACCGGCGACCAGTCCTGAATAACATATGGGCGGTCTACCAACTGAGCCATCCAGCCCTACATTGGTGGTGACCCCAATAGTCAATTATCTTTGTTCGTTTGGCAGTCAGAAGCCATGAAACAACGCACACACCGCCATACCCCAAGGATCGTTTCACTGATACACGCAGAAATGCTGCAACCTGGGAACGGTACATGGAGGATATATTTAATTTTCCTTTTTTAAATGATTTTTTCCCTTTTGGGGAGAGAGTTCAGCGGGGAACTTCAGCCACTGGTTTCCCTTGTTACCTCGTCTTTTCATGATTTCTTCAACTGATGATGTTGACAATATTTCTGCAAAACTTCTATTCTTGTGAAACATGCAACAGAAAGGTTTTCTCTTTATTTTTGTATGCAACAGTACACCTACATTTATATTTTTTAATAATAAATGAAGAGAGTTTCAAAGGAATCAATTTTCTCACCTCTAAATTATTAAAGTGCCTTGTGTGTAATTTGTTTTCTGAAAATAAAGGACTATATTGCTTTGCAAGGTTGGGGGGGGGGGGGGGGGGTCTTGAAAGAAATCCTACAGAATAATGACCTATACCAGCTGGAATTACCCCAAACAAATTTGCACTGATAGAACCTAAAAGAACCTAAATACCCACCTAAAGACTAAAAAGCTTGAGGGACGCAGCAACAAATTTGAGATGAATCGCAATCATAGACATATCTGCAGTGTACACTGAAAAGTGCAAATCGGGCAATTTTTCTGTTGTAAGTAGGGCCGACTTAAACATGCTGTTCCTTTGCTGGATACTTTTAAATATTTTTTTCCACGTCATCAGAGAGTCGGGGACCAACAAACCAGTGGTATAGACATGTCCTCAGACGGGGGATGTGTGATCCTCTACCTGGGTCGTATTTTCATATAGCAAGTATATGTATAATGCATTGTGCAGAAATATATATATTGGAGTGTACCCCAACCACCCCCACCCCCAACCCATCCCCCACTATCTTTGCCCCTGCAACAAAATAATCTGAACCTATGCTGGGTGATAGAGGTTATTTCCATGTGCAATGTGTTTCAAACTTGAAGCTTTCACCCGTTTTTTCCTCAAAACTTGCTAAATTCTTCTTAGATAGTGCTAAAAACATGCTCCTGTAAATGTATACCAAAAACTGCTGACACAAGTGTTAATGATGCTTTAAATAGACCATTATCAATCCACATCGTGGGAGAAGAATAATTTTTCACTCTACAGCAAAATCCCGGGCGGGCACTTTCTACTAACTGCAAATGCCTACGTATATCTTTCGTACAGTGACGAAGGATCACTGAACATACATTACGCGGATACTACCGATAGACACCGCACTCGATGGCTTTACAATGCTCGAAATCCTTCAAGAGGATATTCAACACTCAACAATCCTAGCTTTATTTGTTAGAACTATAATCATTAAATTACTTGACATAAGAAACAAATATATTTATCTCACAGCTTGTCTTATTGATGATTTTTCTCTCAACATGCTCAAACCGCAAGCTACCCAAAAATTGAACTGAAAAACTGAATTTCGTCAATGGTAGCTTTTCATTAAATGAAAAGCTCATGACGTCACATTACGGAGCCTTTTCATTAAATGTCTGCTGCCCCCATTGACGAAATTCAGACAGTTTCAATTTTTTGGGTAGCTTGCGGATGAGCATTTTGAGAGAAAAACCATCAAAAAGACTCTCTTTCTGTGTTCACTGTGAGATAAATATTTTTGTTCTCATGTCAAGTAATTTAATGATTATAGTTCTAACAAATAAAGCGAGGTTTGTTATGTGTTGAACATCCTCTTTAAAATCGCACTGCAGCTGCACAGACGGCATGTTATCCATGCCGGTGTAGAGGTTATTTCTGTCCACCCTCTAAACGAGTCCGCGCGGACACATTTACGCCGTTGTGGCCATATACAGCTGTCCGCGGGGACACGTTTACATGGATGAATCTGTCCCCCTCAGATTATACCTGTCCCCCTCCAAAGGATAATTGTGTCCCCCGGTTAGATTGGTCCCCCACCTCGTGATACGTAACCAGTCTACCACCCAGACTACGTTAAGTGCATTTTAAATTGTTTTCAGGCAGGGTGCGTAGAAGGATGAAATTTAATGCTCTTTTAGATCACGTCAAAGATAATGAACTGTGGATTTCTATACGTGGACGGATCGCGGATCGGCTGTGCGTGATCGGCCATAGTATAATTATTGGGATAGTATAGTAATGTACATTGTTGTAATACATTGTAACTGGTTGGACTACGCGCATTATTCGCGTGGTTGAAATGCTGCAACATAGCTCCCAAGTCCACGATACTCGCGTAATCGGAGAGAGCTATTTTGTTGTTTAGCATGAATCTTTATTAGTTTTACTCTCGATCTCGATTCATGGTTATATCTCGTTGCTGCTGATGATGGTGTTGGGAAATTACATATGAGGTCATAAACAAATGTTGATTAGGCCTACCGGACTATTTTATTTTTCACTGCTGATTCCCCTTGTTGATATGTCGAAGAAGTTTTGGGCCTTAAGCCTCAGGCCTGGAAATTAATTCTGAGCTTGGAATTAAACGGAATACATAACAGTGTTTGAATTATGTCTCACACGTACACATAAGAAATAGGAATACACAAAACTTCAATTTTACATTATTTTTGTTTAATGTTTATAGACAACAGTCAAATGCATGTAATTTACTAATAAATTTATAGGGAATTTAAATCAGGGCCTTATTTCATGACTCTGCAATGATCCCCATTCTACTCACACACTAACAGGGCTAGTGCTGAATTTATGCTAGCCGAGAATGCAGAAAATCCTTAGTTACATATGAACTTCATCTATAGTCATACAACTGAAAATTCCTTGCTAATCCACAAAATAGGATTTAAAGTTTAATTTTAATTCATTTTTATTTTTCTGTGAGTGTAAGCGTCAATTCTATGCTCAGGGTTATTCCGAAGAGCCATATGAAATTAGGCCCCGAGTGCATAAAAATGGTGACAAAAGTTAGCTAGGAAAAGCACTGAACATCGTTTTAATTGGTCCAATCATACTTTTATGAATACGAATAGTATGGCATGACTTGAATTTCATTTTGTTTGACATCATTAATAAATTAAAACACTAAAGTAATCTTGGTTTTAAGATGTCGTCATCACGTGATAAATTATCTGGGCTGTCGTCATCTTGATTTTAATAAGTCAAAATCCCGTGATAAATTATCTCATGATGTGCAACAATAAGCACAGAAAATACGCAGTTTGTGCCCCCCAATAAAAGTATACAAACTAAGGGATCAGCGTATTGCCACCGGAATAAAGCTGTTCTTTAAAAGTTCTTTTCATTCCCCTCCTGATCCAGTTTCCTTCTTTAGTTTGCTAGCGTTCCACTGGCATGATTTTGTATAAATTGATTGATATTTTCTGACTGCTTAATACAAGCATGGAGGTAGAAATAGGGGCAGAGGAACACCCCTGTTCTTCTCAGTTGGAATGTCAGTTAGCTGTTTTCACTATTATAAATCATATTATATTATATTATATTATATTATTTTATTCGTGAAATAACCACAAGGGAAACTGACTGAGTTATTTTAAGTCATTGAAAAGTGAACAAAGAAAAATTGACTGGAGCGGGATTCGAACTGGCGACCTCCTGAACACCGTACAGGCGCTCTACCAACTGAGCCATCCAGCCCTATGTTGGTGGTGACCCCAATAGTCAACCATCCTAACGAACAAGGATGGTTGACTATTGGGGTCACCACCAACATAGGGCTGGATGGCTCAGTTGGTAGAGCGCCTGTACGGTGTTGAGGAGGTCGCCGGTTCGAATCCCGCTCCAGTCAATTTTTCTTTGTTCACTTTTCAATGACTTAAAATAACTCAGTCAGTTTCCCTTGTGGTTATTTCACGAATACAATAATTAAAAAGCCGTATCCTCAATGAGTGATCCCCCATGTACCGTTCCCAGGTTGCAGCATTGTTGCGTGTATCATTGAAACGATCCCTGGGGTGTGGCGGTGTGTGCGTGGTTTCATGGCTTCTGACTGCCAAACGAACAAGGATGGTTGACTATTGGGGTCACCACCAACATAGGGCTGGATGGCTCAGTTGGTAGAGCGCCTGTACGGTGTTCAGGAGGTCGCCGGTTCGAATCCCGCTCCAGTCAAATTTTCTTTGTTCACTTTTCAATGACTTATTATAAATCATGTTAGTTCCGCTGGTTTCCTTTCTACCCACATGCCATCCAAGCACCTCTTATGACAAAACCATGTGGGCTTCGTGATTAAAACGAGTGCATGCGAGGATTTTGTTTATGTGCAATCACGTATCGTGTGTTAAGAGCATGATGGGCCGTTTGCTACTGTCTGTACACTGTACACGTGGTAAAGCGCACGATACGTTATGGTTATACGGATACACGCTTTGAGACTAGACACGACTCAGTCGTTGCCATGACTTTTCTCACCTTCAGGTGCACCCACGTGAATTTTATTTCAATCAATGGTTAAAAAAGCAGTCAGAATGCATATCTAATTATGTTTTAATTCATTTAATAGCACGGTAATATCAGTGATATCACATTATCCATGAACAACCAGGGGGGACACAAATTACATGGAGGGGGACAGGTTAAACTCAGGGGGACATAATTAACACGGCGGGGGGACACTTTTAGCTGGCTGAATCTGTCCGGGGGGACACGTTTTGAGGGGGGACAGATATAACCTTTACACCGGCCGCCACAACCATGGATACAGTGTATATATATAAACAATTATATGGCCACAACACAATCCCAGTTTCTTATAGCGCCCTCTGTCGGTGCCAGGTAGAAAATGGATAATAACTTTGACAATGTGGGCGCGGCACTTGCACTGTCTGATCCATTCCTCCAACTTCACTTACGGGTGTGCACCAAAGGGTTGATCCACCCTTCCCAATACATAAAGACTAAATTATTAATTATATTGCAAATATTTTGCAAGGTCAAAACAGAATCTAAACCAAAATGTGAAATGATGAAATGTATAACACTCAAACTGTTCATTGTACGTTTATCTCAAATTTAAGAATTTTGCATATATTTGACTGCCAAAAAAAAAATCGAAAACAGCTGACAACAATTTTATTTTTTGCCCTTGTACAATAGTATTTTAATTACATTTTGTCCAAATTTGGTGACCGTCAGCCCTGCACTAATTGAGATACAGCTTACTTTGTACATGACTTATTTTCATAGTAAAGCTGATACCTATTTTTCTAACGCCTATATATCTGTAATAAATGCTTATACAGCATATATTTTTATTTCATCATGTAGAGAAAATTACGTTCTTTCTTTTGATGTATAACTCGACAATAAACGATGATGTTTCAGGGCAGAACCATGGTTGTAACTTTACCCCCAAAACATCTTCAATTGACCCTCCCAAATCAGTAAAAAAGTACACTTTCTGCCGAAAATTTCAAATGCCTCGTACTCGGTCACTGTGGGATTATAGATCGAGCTACTCTATCATGTGATATGATACCATGTGGGGTCCAATGGCCAAGATTTGAACTTAATTCGCTGACCCCTCACCTTGTCGATTTTTCAAGATTTTGCATGGTCTTCTCGCGGACTGACACTTAATTATGCATTAAGGAATAATCTTAAAGCACTTACATCCCGATTACAGGTAACCTTTAATCCCATATCTATTGGATTGATTTTCAAAGGCCTCAATATCGGCTGATCGGTTTGCTCTGGGCCCAATTTCAAGGAATCCGTTACAGCCTATTTTTCTGCTTACGAGTACTGCTACGCGTAAAATCTATTTCATGGAATCCGTAAGCAAGACTCTCGGTTAGCGAAGAATTTCTTGGCTAACCGTGATGATTTTCTGCTAACACGCTGTCGTATGCATTCTGCACAAATTCCTTGCTTACCGTTACAAAAAGGAAACTCTTCCGTGAAATACGCTAACCGTAACCAAACAAATTCTGCTACCGTAAGCGAAGAATTGTTGCTAACGGTAACGGATTCCATGAAATTGGGCCCTGATTAATAGCAATATATTAGCTCAATGCGACAAGCCGTACCCATTGTAGTATTCTAGTACCCACATCTAGTATAAGTTTTATGTAAAGCTTTTCCAGTTGAGAATAATCTTTGGATACGAAACTTGTAAAATATAAACAGCCCATTGAAGATGTCACTCTATTAAATACAAGTCATAAATTGCTGCTAACTTCTCAGCAACCAAAATAACGACCATTATATCAAATGCTTGGAGATAGGAGGGCCTGACGTTTCGTTCCTTAGTAGCATGATCTGTCTCAAAGGCTTAATGGCAATAAGACAATAACTCTAGTAAACATTAATATGACAGAAATACAGCTACATCCATTGTGCCTTGATGGTATTTCCTAAGAAATATTGAATATTAAGGCTTTTAATTCAATGGTTCATGCACAGAATAGTATTTCGTTAATTCCCAATAATCTGAAACTGATTTTCGTGTTTCCGAGATACGCTTATTAGAAATTCTTCATTCTTTTTTCCCTGGCATGAGTTCGAGACGGTAAGATGAATTCTCCCAGTATGCCGTGGAACCACGGATGAGCCATGAAATCAACCGCATTTATGGGCCGTAGAGCAGGGTAAAAACTACATCAATTGGTGTAGATAAAGCTTAATTGACGGGCTGAACCACGGGAAGAGCGGTGGGTAGGGACGGGTGGTAAGCGAGTGTGAAGCACGGCATGCACTAGGAAGACTATACGGCTATAGCAGCATGCAGCGTGTTCGGACTGGAAGGCTGCCGTGGTCAGACGGGCAAGTGTAGCCCGGTGCACGCTGCTGGCTATGCTGCTGTACAAGATGATTGATTCATGGTCCTTCAGTTTGAACAAATATAAAGCAAATCAAATATTATACATCATTCGCAATGGCTTATGGCAGCGTGCGATTAGTCATTCGAATTCGTTTTGGGGTACGCATTTCTGTGAATTGTTCAGCAAATTTAGCAATCTGTCTGAAATTATGAATGTACCGCAAGAAAAAAAAGGGTATAAAATGGTTCACTTCTTGTATGGAAACCACTTATGTGATGTCCCCTGCACCTGACGACAACGATGGCTGACGTTGATGGCTGATTGATGCATTCGAATGATTTAGGGAAAATGACACGATATACAATTAAGAAATAAACAGGTGTAAACGTGTATGCATTTGTTTGCTTATGTTGCATTGTCGCATTTGAGATCCGGACGAAGAGAGAGGTTGCTCAGAGGAGGGAGGGGCTATTAATTTCAAAATGAATGATGAGATGCGACAGCATTGCAATACATTGCAATAAAGGGGTTTGCATTTGTTTGCTCATTTTGCGAAATTGGTTGTCTCAAAACGAAAACGTAAGTAATGATCTGGTATAATTCGTTGTTTGCGGTTACTCTGCTTATTTAAATGCCGATTTTGCATGGTTAAACTGAACGACAGCTGAATTGAATTGAATGCAATGCTTTATAAATACGGATGCATCAGTGAAATCGAGTGACGGTTTCAACCGAGGAGGCAAAATCACGTCAACACGAATGCGTGAAAAAGAAATTGGCCGCTCATTTGCCGAAAATGACCGGGACATTTAAATTTTATTTGAAATAAGCCGGTTTAAAAAAGTCGTTTATATAGATGTTTAATTGTCTTGTAAGTTAGGTGTCAGCCAATATTTTTTGC
This sequence comes from Astropecten irregularis, assembly GCA_963971285.1. Lineage (NCBI taxonomy): Eukaryota > Metazoa > Echinodermata > Asteroidea > Paxillosida > Astropectinidae > Astropecten > Astropecten irregularis. The sequence goes on along the minus strand of OZ020263.1, from coordinate 5,972,444 downwards.
AATGTTTTTTTGTATCGTGTTTTCCCCAGCAAATGATGTATGCATTCAAATATCGTAATTACCCAAGGCTAGTCTAGTGCCCTTTTTTTGCCGTGCCCGTGAAGTCTTTTTCCGAGTAATGCCCGTTAGAGTTATCACCCCACTTGAAGCCGCCGCCGCAAACGCGAAACACCTTTGTCGATCGGCTGCCAATAGTGTCCCACATACATTCTTCACTGGAAGTTACCATCCGCGGACGATTTGCAATAGAAAAATCGCTATAAATTTGTTGTTTTCCTCAATAATTTTCATGTGAGATACGATGATAATCATGCAGTTATCGGTGATTGTCTGTAATCTCGGTTTGAGATCAAGAAGAAGGTAAGCCTATGGACAACTGATCGAGGGACGTATACAGACTGGTAATTTGGGCACGGCCTATAATTCTTCGTTTACAAAACATACGATTTTTGTGGAAATTATTTTCAAATTACAGGGCATAATTCATGGCAAACAATCAAATCAAAGGTGTGAAAAACGGTTTTAAAATACACTTAATTCAGTTATAATTTGATTAAAGGGTGCCCATTTGTTCTGTTCTCCATTTTACTGATATAAATATTGGCATAAGTCTGTGGCTAGATATAGATTAGATTCTATATCAGCCACTGAGAGCTGAAAAATTTTCATTTATTTTTGTTCTGTTTATATACCAGCAATAACATCACCTATACTGGTTACTGTATAGGTAGGTATTTTACTTTTTTTCCAAACCACGAACTATAGAATTTGAAAACCAACGAATTTAAGAAACTATAATTGATTTCCATCATAATTAAGATGAAATATCAGTCAAACTTATACTGTTGTGATATTTCAAACAATCTCATTCATTTCCCATTTACTGTATTCCCTCACATTATGACGGCGCCAAGAGAAGAGGAATGACGGACTTCAGGGAAAGTGGCCATCAACCCAGAGCTAGCTTAGTGCTGCCGTTCAGCACTCCAACGGAGTGCTCACAGCATGCAGCATGTCCCGGCTGGAAGGCCGTCTGTGTCAGACGGTCGGATGCAGCCCGATGCTGGTTAATGTCGGAACGTATTGAATCTAATGAATTTATGGTTCTTATTTCTCTATAGCCGTGACCTGTCCACCACTACCAGCACCAGCAAATGGTTCCATATCCACCTGTACTATCAATAAGAAGAACCTGACCATCACCAAGCAGCTGCCAGTTGGTAGCACCTGTGTCGTAGAGTGTAACCCTGGGTATACATTGTCTAGCTCTGTCAATGTCACATGCTTGCTGAATGGGACTTGGAGTGCAAATGTATTGTGTTCAGGTTAGTACTACTGTGAACATGCACAGTCATTACAAGTCTAAATTGCAGTGGTAACTTATTTTGTAAATAATATTTCACAAAACCTGTGTGCAAACAATGTGGGAGTTTGCAAATAATTTCCAATTTAAGCAAAAGCCCAAATCTTTAGGTCAAGTCCGATAGTAGAGGTATTGTTGGATTTGTTTTTAATGTCACACCTACAATGAAATAATACACGTAAATCGATAAAATGCTAATTATCAAATGACAAAAAAATAACGCTTAAACGTAGTATCATACTTTGGTAAGACACCAAAACAGAACTGTTCACAGGTTTACGTATAACTTACAGGGTATGAAGATGGTGATGGTAGAAACCTATACCGTTAAAATGTTTCCGCCTGAAATGGTGCATTTATCCAGAAACTAGTAAAACAACGACCGAAAATCTTTTTGATCTTTTAAAAGATCAACAATACAAGAGAAAATACTTAAGAAATACTGTTGCCGTTTTCACTGTTTTCTCAAAAAGTGGGCACCGTATGGGACGGAAATGTTCACAGATGACTATTACTGTATCGGCCTTGATATTTTTGCCCATGAATCTGTATTTCTTTGACAAAAAATCAATGTATGATATAACCTTTAAATATAACCTTTAAACGCTTTGGAAAATCATTTCCTCCAGACCACGTTCTATTGAATTGGAAGAACCAACGAACTACGAATCATCATGATTAAGATGAAAAAATAATCACCCTAAATCAGGTATTATATTTATACCAATATTCAATTGCTGAATTTCCCCAAAACGCTATGCGCAAAATACGGGGAATGACGGACTTCAGGGAAAGCGGTCATCGACCAAGAGCTAGCTTAGTGCTGCCGTTCAGCACTCTGCCAAATCACGCTAAGATCCTGGTATTGATTGGAGTCAAGTCCGTACAAGACTGAGACCTGATAGCAGCGTATTCCAGCTGGAAGGCCGTCTGTGTTGAGACGGTCGGATGCAGCCCTGCACACGTTGCTGGTTAATGTCTGGACGTATTGAATCGAATGAATTTATTAGCTGTTTCGCATGCAGCGGAACAGCTTTTGTTTTCGTTATTTTTTTTTTCTTTCTTTTTTTTTTTTTTTCTTTTTCCACTTTTTTCCCATAGACTTAACACAGGGATTTTCTACAAGTCACTTCTACCATTATGCCAATTCCGATTAACTTCATACTTGGCACATAGTTAGACCAGCACCCCGAATAGTGTCCCGCGTATGTACGTCATCGTGACGTCATCACGTGCACAGTTACGTAATCATAAATGTGCAAATTTTAGGGCTCTTTAACTCCGGAACGGCAAGTCCGATGCAACTCAAACTTGGTATGTAAGTATATGGGGACGTGTTATAGACAAAAATTGCAGTCACGTGTTGATGACGTCATCGTGCGATTTTATACGAATTATTCAATTTTTGGACCTTTTCTTTATATCTCATGAACGACAAATCGTATTTTCGAAATTCTTTCGGTAAAATGTTTGTTAGGCTTAAGGCATGTGCCATAAAATACCAAAAAGTGGTGACGTCATGATGACGTCATCAAAAAGCCGATTTTCATATTCACATATAAGGGAATATCCGATGGTGATGAAACTTGGTCGGTAGGTAGGGAATGGTACTAGTATCCCAAATCTGAAGTGACGTCACGATGACGTCATCAATCGATTTTTTATTGATTTTTGAATAATTAATTTTGCCCTTTTTCCCCAGAAACACCTATAAGCGAATATCCGATTGTAATGAAACTTGGTGGGTTGGTAGGAAATGTTTATAGTATCCCTAATGTGAAGCGACGTCACGATGACGTCAACGACTGATTTTTTATTGATATTTTTTTATAATTAATTTTGCAGAAGTGGGTCAAATGAGTACACGTGAACGGAGCATGACCGGCTAAAACATCAATCGTTTTGCTGTTTCCACCGCCCATAAGCACACAACCGTACACGCTACTGGCCTAGCTGCCATTTTTGTGTTTCTCATGGCCGTGTGTATTTATCTGTATGGGTGTATTGATGGACGAGTGACGACGGCCCCGATAGTTTTCGACAATTACAGTATTAAGATACCGCCGATAGGCTATTTCTCGGTACAACGCAGGTCTAGTTATGTTGTTGTGTTATCATAATGTTATTACATTTGATTAGCCTAGTTTGTCGAACAAAACACGCCAAATATAATTCATGGCGCCCTCTGTTGGTCACACACTCTTTGAGAACGCGCTTGGCAGCGGTTCATTCTTATCCCCGTGTAGTAGTTGCAAACGACTGATTGGAATCATTTTGTTGCCTAATGGTCCGCCCTGCTGCAGTTATAAATATTCATCCCGATAATCCATCCCCTCATCAGTGTGTTCCATAAATTATTCATATCATAAGGCAAATTGATGACACATGCGAATAAAAATATATTGTACAAAATTACATGCTGAAACCCGCGAATGTGTTTATGTATTCGTTACAAAAAATTTTCAAGTGGCTGTCCGAGAGTTACTGGTTGGTGTGGGGAATCCCCTGGCTTGGTGTCTTGTTGCTTGGCTTTATGTTAGGCCTACATATAGTATGCATGTATAATCTTGGAAATCATAATTTTCATATTCCAAAACCAAAACACATGTTGGATAGTTTTATGTAAAGGCGGAATTGTATTAACAAAAATAATTGTTTCAGCTCCTTTTTATGTATAACTTTTATGTTAACCTTATAAACGTCGGTGAAGGGCAAGCCTAATTTGCATATTATCTATTTCCCGACCAAAATCATTTAATATTCACGATTTACTGCGGTACCCGCCACCATATTGGATTTGATTCACTCCACTGATCCCTGGCAGCTAGCTCGGTGGCCTAGCGGTATGGCATCTGCACTAGTAAGCAGGAGGTCGTGGGTTCGAATCCCACCTGAGACTGCATGTGATTTTTTTTCACGTGCTCTCACAAGCACTGAGTATACAGTGCTCATCCATGTTGGTGAAGGGCAAGCCTAATTTGCATATTATCTATTTCCCGACCAAAAGCATTTAATATTCATGACTTATAAATGTATTATTTCCACAATTCAGCCTTTAGCTGCGATGGAAAATGTTTTTAATAAACCATGAATAATAATATTACATGTAATTAAAAAGTGTTTTGAATGATTGAAGGCAGATTTCTCATTATATTTTCATTAAACTTTTTATTCTAATCAATGTAGAGTCCAAAAGAACATTAAGTTACTGCTAGGCAGTACATTATGTAAATATTGTATTTAAACTGTTATTATTAATTAATATATTAACGATTTTAAAACGTTACAATAAAGAATTAATTACTTGCAAAAAGATTGTTTAGTACCAAGACAAATATAACAGGGTCATGTTATTTAGTCATCAATTCTGCTTCTGCTCTTCATTAAAATAAACATCCTTTGTTTATTAAAATTGGTACAGTGAAAGGTTTTTTTACAAGCAACTTTAAAACAAACTTATGAACATATTTATGAAGTGTTTAAGATTGCAAAATTACTTGGAACGAGGTACACATCATACAACAATTTTCAATTTAAATTCATATTTAAACACGAAGCCCTGCGATCGATCGTAACTCGAGTTACGCAGGATAATCCATCGTAGGGGCCTATCCCACGTATGGCTGCAATGCATCAAAAGCCCTACGATTGATACTAAGTTACGAAGACTTCGGTGAAATGGACCCCAGGTCTCAATATTTATGGACGCTATTAATCACTTAAACACATCATAATGTTTTTTTTTTCACATGCTCTCACCAGCACCGGGTATACAGTGCTCATCCACGTCGGTGAAGGGCAAGCCTAATTTCCATATTGTTATTCCTAAATCAAACACTTCATTAACATACATGTAGGAACTGCTGTAACATGTACTGGTATGTATACCATATTTTCTTAATGAGGAATTACAAAACACCATTGTTGGCTCACTGTCAGCCCTGCCAGGGATGTCAAGTAATTGATGTGTGATATGTTCTTGGGCTTAGCTGTCAAGTAGATATACAGTGTACATGGATATAGATATATATAGATGACCAGTGATGAGCCACACTCAGTAGAGAGTGCAGCAACTGCAATGCATAGTCCAGATGACTGATGGCGGTCATCTTCTGATGAAGTGGATGACCGGTGATTAGCCACACTCAGTACAAAGTGCAGCAACTGCAATGCATCATCCAGATGACAGATGGTGGTCACCACCTGATGAAGTGGATGACTGGTGATGACCTGATGGTGGTCATCTCCTGATGAATTGGATGACCGGTGATAAGCCACACTCAGTAGACAGTGCAGCAACTGCAATGCATACTCCAGATGACTGATGATGGTCATATCCTGATGAAGTAGATGACCGATGATGAGCCATACTCAGTAGAGAGTGCAGCAACTGCAATGCATAGTCCAGATGACTGATGGCGGTCATCTTCTGATGAAGTGGATGACCGGTGATTAGCCACACTCAGTACAAAGTGCAGCAACTGCAATGCATAGTCCAGATGACAGATGGTGGTCACCACCTGATGAATTGGATGACCGGTGATGAGCCACACTCAGTAGAGAGTGCAGCAACTGCAATGCATAGTCCAGATGACTGATGGCGGTCATCTCCTGATGAATTGGATGACCGGTGATGAGCCACACTCAGTAGTGAGTGCAGCAACTGCAATGCATAGTTCAGATGACTGATGGTGGTCATCTCCTGATGAATCGGATGACCGATGATGAGCCACGCCCAGTACGGAGTGCAGTGCAGCATTTGCAATGCATAGTCCAGATGACTGATGGCGGTCATCTCCCGATGAATCGGATGACCGATGATGAGCCACACCCAGTACGGAGTGCAGCAACTGCAATGCATAGTCCAGATGACTGATGGCGGTCATCTCCCGATGAATGGGATGACCGATGATGAGCCACACCCAGTACGGAGTGCAGCAACTGCAATGCATAGTCCAGATGACTGATGGTCGTCATCTCCCGATGAATTGGATGACAGGTGATTAGCCACACTCAGTAGTGAGTGTAGCAACTGCAATGCATACTCCAGATGACTGATGGTGGTCATATCCTGATGAAGTAGATGACCGATGATGAGCCATACTCAGTAGAGAGTGCAGCAACTGCAATGCATAGTCCAGATGACTGATGGCGGTCATCTCCTGATGAATTGGATGACCGGTGATGAGCTACACTCAGTAGAGAGTGCAGCAACTGCAATGCATAGTCCAGATGACTGATGGTGGTCATCTCCTGATGAATTGGATGACCGGTGATAAGCCACACTCAGTAGGGAGTGCAACAACTGCAATGCATAGTCTTGATGACTGATGGTGGTCATCTCCTGATGAAATGGATGACCGATGATAAGCCACACTCAGTAGAGAGTGTAGCAACTGCAATGCATAGTCCTGATGACTGATGGTGGTCATCTCCTGATGAAATGGATGACCGATGATAAGCCACACTCAGTAGAGAGTGTAGCAACTGCAATGCATAGTCCAGATGAATGATGGCGGTCATCTCCTGATGAATTGGATGACCGATGATAAGCCACACTCAGTAAAGAGTGCAGCAACTGCAATGCATAGTCCTGATGACTGATGGTGGTCATCTCCTGATGAAATGGATGACCGATGATAAGCCACACTCAGTAGAGAGTGTAGCAACTGCAATGCATAGTCCAGATGAATGATGGCGGTCATCTCCTGATGAATTGGATGACCGATGATAAGCAACACTCAGTAGAGAGTGCAGCAACTGCAATGCATAGTCCAGATGACTGATGGTGGTCATCTCCTGATGAAGTGTATGACCAGTGATGAGCCACACTCAGTAGAGAGTGTAGCAACTGCAATGCATAGTCCTGATGACTGATGGTGGTCATCTCCTGATGAAATGGATGACCGATGATAAGCCACACTCAGTAGAGAGTGTAGCAACTGCAATGCATAGTCCAGATGAATGATGGCGGTCATCTCCTGATGAATTGGATGACCGATGATAAGCCACACTCAGTAGAGAGTGCAGCAACTGCAATGCATAGTCCAGATGACTGATGGCGGTCATCTCCTGATGAAGTAGATGACCGTTGATTAGCCACACTCAGTAGGGAGTGCAGCAACTGCAATGCATAGTCCTGATGACTGATGGCGGTCATCTCCTGATGAATTGGATGACCGATGATAAGCCACACTCAGTAGAGAGTGCAGCAACTTCAATGCATAGTCCAGATGACTCATGGTCATGCAACTGCATTTATAACAAAATAGATAAATCCAATGAAATCAGTTTATTCCACAATCAACAGAGTTTAATACATCTTTGTAGAGCCATCTTGTCGTAAAACTAAATCAGCAAAATAAATTTGTCATAAACATGGATCCAAATAATAGAGGAAGTTTGTGGAATTTTTTTGTAAATTTTAAGTGAACACTCAACACTGTCTCTTCTGAAATTCTACAAAAATCTTACTTCTTTTCTCTGACTAAAACTGTCCAATATACAAGAGAAATTTGTTATCATATAAGTATCAAAGATTCACAATGTTAATTCCTTATTAAGACTCTGAAAGTGGTTTTCTCACTGATGAGTTCAATTGTTTTGCCCAACTGAAGATTCTAACTGTTTTGCCTAACTCATTCTTACTATTTTGCACAAATGATTCAAACTGTTTTGCAATATCAATTGTTACTGTTTTCCTTATTAACCAATTCTGCTTTCATAACTGATTGTATAACCGTTTAACTGATTCTATATTGTATGACTGACTGCAACTGTTCTGACTGAGTGAGTGTTTTCCTGAACGTATATCACTGCAATTGTAACCTCAATATGTTCATGTACATTTTCACTACGAGCAAGTACTTTCAAATATTTGTAAATACACGTCACACATTGATTTCAATACTGTGATCATTTAAACGCCAGTGTAAAAATATTAAAACTTAATTGCGACAATTTCATGGTAGCTGTAGTAGGTTGGAATGACTGATGTTTCAATATGTGCTACATTCCTTGTATACACATGGTCCAACAATGTTCCTCTTTCTGTTGTAGCATCTTTAACACACTGATTATAACCATGGTCATGCATTAGCTTCTGAACAGACGATGATTTGAAAATATCTTGATTAAAATCTCCCATGATTATACATTTGTATGAAATCTTATGTAACTCATTCAGCAACTGTTCAAATATACGTAGAAAGTCAGAAATTACATACGATGGTGGTCGGTAAACTACTACAACAGCCATTGACAGATTAGAAGCAATCTGAAATGCAATATATTCAACATTGGTGATTGGCAAATATATACGACTGAATATTTTATCTTTTTTCCCACACACAGCAACACCACCATGGTCCTGATCTCGCAACATTTGTGTGACATTACTTGCATCATTGTATGATTTACATCTCGGTTGATGATACCATCTATAATCAGTTATATTCACATCTTCATAAAATTGATCATCTGTCCATGTTTCCGTTAGACAAATAAAATCACATGACATCATTACTTCATTGGTTTTCAAATCCATACAATGTGCACGCAGGCCTTCAATATTATGCAGACCTATTGTAGTGTTTGTCTTAGTAGATTCTGTTTGTCTGTCTTCAACAATATTACTATCACTTCCTGTATCACTGGTCAAGTCAATGTATGGCAACATTTTACTCATAGCTTCAGCCACAGCACCATTACAGTAAATATATTTCTCATTAAATCCTTCAATCACAAGGCCATTCAGTGATACTACTCTACTCAAGCTGACATATGCCTGTCCTGCAGAAAATATACACTTCAGACTTACAACTGCCTTCTCCATAGTCATTCCCTGAACTTTATGAGCTGTGCATGCCCAGGCTAACTTGAGAGGAAACTGATGTCTTACACACCGATTATTTAAATTTTCTTCAATCATCTCAATATTCACAACATCAGTATTATTGGAGGTGCCTGTACACTGCCTCTTCAATCTAGAGCCAACACTGTCATCATCAAACTTCACTGTGATATATTTGGGGGTATCTTCATTACTTATTGTAACTATTTCACATACAGTTCCCAATACTCCATTGACAAGTCCATCAGCAACATCAATATTCCTAATCAGCATTACTCTAGCACCAACTCCAATCCACAATGACTCTGGTAAATGTGCTTTGTTGCCTTTCTTGAATAACTTCTTAACTGGCATCATCTTCCCACTTTTTGCATCTTTCTGGAAATCTTTGGCATTGATACACACACAATCTGGACACTTTGCAAAAACAGTCTTTGTGTTATATTCATCAACCTGTTTATTACAAGGGTAGATATGCACAGCATCTTGCCAGTCTTCACCTGTTTCACGTGATTGCAAGAGTTTCATATCATCACTAAGCAAAGGCTCTGATTTCTTCCTGACACGCAATCTGTTCAACAATTCTGCAAATGCTTTATCTTCTTTCTGCCTCATTATCTGAGTTAATTCAACCTTCAAAAAGTTGTCACACCACAGATCACCAGTATCACCACTAGAATACAATGATTTTCCTTTGACAGGCGGTAACTGATAGAAATCACCAACAGCTAGGATGCTCACATTCCCAAACACATTATAATTCCTGGATTGTTTGATTTGACGGAGACGGCCATGAATGTATTGCATTAATTTCTGATCTACCATTGAAATCTCATCAATTATTAATATCTGTAATTGTCTTAGCTTACATCGCAATGTACTAATCTTCTCTTCACTCAAAGGATGATATGGCAATGTAACATTTGTTCCAATTGACAAAGCACTGTGAATAGTTGCTCCATGGATATTAAATGCTGCAACACCAGTAGGTGCAGTAAGTAATACAGACACATCATCAGGATTCTCCATCATTCTTTCAAATAGCCTTGTTGCTTCATAATAAATACACTTGATTAAATGACTCTTGCCAGTACCAGCACCACCAGTAACAAATACATGGAATGGATCAGGATTTCTACCATTGACTTTATCTAAGCACCATTGTCTGACCTTGTAGAATACCTGCTTTTGTTTACAATTCAAGCATCTCATCAAATTCATTGCCTCGTGTTTGGATACCTTCAGTGCATGAGGTTCAATTGTACATTTTCCCTTGTTGTCCTTCTTAGATTTCAAATCAGGAATATCAAATTCATTTTCACTATCTTCATCCTGTGGTTGAGGTTTTCTCTGACATTCAAGTCTATCTTGTTCTGTTTCTGGAGCTATCATTGCCCAAGCATCTTCTTGTGGACCAAATTTCTCTAACATTTTCTCAGCATTAATTAAAGACTCTGAATTTTCTTCATACAAAGTGCGATTTCTTTCAACAACATATTTTACTGACTGTAACATATTTTTAAGTTTTACACTACCATTTAAGTAAAATTGCTCGTAAGTATCAAACTGCTGTGGCTTCAACTGAATGTCAATACGATACGGCAGATACAACTGCAATATACTGTGGTAGTATTTCTCAGGACTCTTAGCCATTGAAAATCTAGGAAATCTTATTACTGCTCCCCCTGTTCGAGTGCGTTTCTGTATATAACCCAAGTTGTTCTTTAATTTGTACACTTTTGTACGACTTTGTTTTGCGTTGTTATATATCACTCTATATTTTGAGCAAAATGTAGCCAGGCACATTCCTTCAAATCTCTTATTCCTTGGTCTTGCTAAGTATCGATCAATTCTGCTAGTCATCCAGATACTGTCATCATCATCCTCTGATTTGTTTTTAATAACACTGAGTGGCAAACTCATTCTAATCCGATTTTCTCCAACAGGTACAAACTCTACTTTCCTGGAACCTTCCTTTAATCTTAAAGTACAAACACGATATACTGCTTCTTGTGCTGACACCTCACGATTGTGCAGATAGACACTTCCAATTTCTTTCATGCTTTCTCTGGCATTCATGTTTCCTGATTTTGCTTCAGCCTGAGCTTGAGACAATAGTGCACCCATTTCACGTTCAGCTTTAGACATGTAAGATACCACATAAGCAACACAGGCATAAGCATCACATATATACTGAATATCCATATTAGCATTCCAACATCTAATTAAGTCAGGATTATGCAGATTAACCCATACATCTTGTGGTTCCCTCTTATATACAACACTACACCTAGTACTCATGATATGATTAGCTTTCTCAAAGTCTTGCTGTGTTATGTTAATACTTGCAAACAGTTCATAGGTTGTAATCCGCTCATTTTCATTATTCTTTATTGCAGTCCATACAGATTTCAATAACTCCTGAGCCTCTTTACATTCACTCGTATCTTCTTCACGACTCTTCTGAGGGCCTCGCTTTGGCTGTGCAATAAATGTTCTCTCAGATGGTGGTCTAGGGAAATTAAACCTGCATTCAGTACCTTTCTTCTTACATGATTTGGAATGTTTCCTGCTATGTTGCTGGACCTCACTGATAATTTGATGTAATTCTTCATCTTCATCCTTTGATGGTAATTTACAACTGATGTGTTTATCAATAAATCTTATGACATCCTGATCTCTATCTCTTCCTATTACTGGAGCATCATCAATCCAGAATAGACAATGTGTATGTGGTGAGCCTCTCTGCTGGAATTCTACTCTATAGAAATAGTCTTTAACTCTTCCAATTGGTTCAGCGGGAGACATAATGACATCTCTCAAAAATGTATGGAATCGTTGGTCAAACATTCTAGCAGCAGTTACAGGATTGCTTCTTAATATAGTGCATTTCTCATTCCAATCCAAATCTTTCACATCTCTTAAATCACCTTGCTGTCTCAGAATTGTATTAATTACTTCAGGCCATCGCATATCAGCTGCAGAAAATGAGCAAAACCAAGTTGGTATTCCTAACTGTCTGACCATAGCCAATACATCCTTCTGTGTTGCTTGCCAATATGGAGGTGTACCACGAATAGGTTTCAGGAATTTATAACCGCTATCAGACTTCAAGATATCACTCAATTTATTTGTGTCATTGATTTCTCTTGCACTGATTTTCTCACCACTCCACCTCTTGTCTGAGCCTTTACGCATTGCAATAGACACACTAGACATGACTTTTTGAATCTCTGACAAATACTGTGCATAGAAAATATATTGGGTGCTCTTTGCAAATCTATTATCAACATTCATTAATCTGTTGTGGAAATATCTACAAAGAGTTATAGTCACATTACGCTTGTCATGAAAAGTTGGTTGGCCCATTGGAAATAATACAGGAAAGCACTTTGCCTCATTACCATGTTCCATCAAAATTCTGATTGGACTATTGCCTTCACAAGGAGCAACACACAACACATCATTGAAATATTGATCAAGTACTTCTTGTCCTATATCAACTGGTTGAAGACAAGTATCTAATGCCAAGCCATTCAAACGATCATCATCTGTTTCTTCATCATCACTTCCTTGTTCATCTTCTCTACTAGTGCCATTAGTCTCATTAACTTCCTCTTTGATATCAGCTACATTTCCCTCATCATCTGCATCATCTGGTATTGGATTCTCCCAATCACTGTTAATTTCAATGTCTTTATACCATTTATTATTGTGTTTCAGATAGTGTAATGCACACTCAACATGTTGCCTGTTCACAAATTGATACTGGTAATATCCCTTATATGACAATTTCCTCTTCAACTTAACACGAATCATTTCATTACTATGTTCAGTTCTTGGTAATATATTCACTGTGTCTGTTATATTTGATGGAACACACACTACTGGTCCTCTCATGCCATGCTGTCCACCCTTTGGTAATGCAAGAAGTTTCATGAATGGTAAATGTATTGCAATCAGATGTTCTTCCAAAATATTTAAACATGCAAGTTCCTCAGGAATATTGATCAATTTCAAATTATTCACACATGCTTCAGCTGGTATTCTTTTATTAAGTAATTTTCTATGACAAGTGTGACATATCCACAAACAAGACCTACTAGAAGCTGCTATGACACATTGTGGTGAACATTGATTATTACATTTATGAAGATACTCCTCTGAGATACAACTTTTATCCTTGTATTTCTTCTTATTACATTTGACAACTTGTTTTCGAAACAAAAGTTTATGGCATGATGCACACACATACTCTGGACCCATAGAAATATCTTGTTTGAAAGCTTTGGTCACATTCTCCATACAACGTCTCCATTGTTGGCGCTGTGCAATTTTTCTCTGATATCTTTCTGTGGCAGCTTGTATGAAATAACTCCTATATTTCGCATTACTGTGATATTTCCGTTTAATATTCCTAATAAGCCTCTTTTTGTATGAAGTATTCACATGGTAATAATTGATTTTCCTATTTCTGTATGCTACATCTTCATGATATCGTTGTCTAGCACGTTTTTTTACCTTTTCTCTATATGTTTCATCTTCTTTATACTTACTGTTCACTATCTGTCTGTATTGGATATTATCACGATACTTTCTTTTGCCACTATCAATTAACTTTTTCTTGAATACAGCATCATCAAGATACTTCTTTTTGCCAGATTTAATCAATTTTGCTCTGTACTCATCATTATCAAGATACTTCTTTTTGCCAGATTCTATCAATTTTCTCCTAAATTCAGCATCATCATGATATTTCTTCTTCCCATAATCAATCAATCCTTCTCGATATTCACTATTTTCTCTATACTTTCTCTTTTTCCTCAGTGCTATTTCTGGCAGTCGATATTTCAATCTTTCAAAATTCAATCTTTCCTCTTTGAACTCAAGGTCATTATGATACTTTCTGTTTAACTTTTCCTTCTTCTTATCAGCATTTTTTGTGTATCTCCTTTGGTCATAAGCTCTTTTCTTTTTAATACCATCCTCTTCAGGTTTCTTTTGCCAATACCTTTCTTCAGCCTTCTCTTTAGCTAACTTTCTTTGCAATCGTTTATTTACTCGTTTCCTTCCCTGTTGTTTCTTACTTTTATCTACATGTATTTTAGAAGTTGAGCTTGTTTTCTGTCTTCTTTCTTTGTTTGTATTCACATCACATTGGTCAAGCACACCTTTGTCATGATTTCTACCTTGCCTAACAGACGGTCTATCAATTGACAGTACAACATCATAGTGAATTCGTTGTTTGTGGTACAGATAAATGCCTTCATCCAAAGAAATAGCACTGTCCTCAACAATACGGTTTGAAAACATACACCACTTATTTACATCATCATATATATATATGTTTACACCCAGCATGTGTGCCATTACCATAATTTCAACCTCTGTAGCCCATACACCAGAATTAAACAAACACTTCCTCGTGACATAATCTTCAACACTACTGAATCCTTCTCGCAAAATGTTACAGAATTTAGTTTTATGCTTTAACATGTGGTTAACAACTGCCATCCGCAAGCACATATGATTATCCTCTGTTCCAGAAAGTGAATAGGAAATACTACGGAAGAAACAGTTTCCATCACCTTTGATTTTCCTCATGTCAGCAGGTCGTTCAATCTGTTCATATTCAGCATGAATGTCTTCCACTGGATTTGATACATTCCTCAATCCATACTTTCTACATAGAACAACCTTGTTGATGTATTTCAATGGAACAAATTTATAAACAACATGCCGCGTTACCTTCACTACTTCAACATCATCAGCTGCATCATCTGTATTACTGCAACCCATTTCAAGACTTGTGTTTTGATTTCCTTCATACACATGACCATACACATGTTCATTACAAGGTACTTGATCACCATCCTTGACTCCACTCTGACAAGCCTCCATAACTGACTCATTGATTTCAACCTTACTGTGTGCAATACTAGCAACATCCTGTACTACCTCATCATCTAACCATACATTCATACCTGTAATTTCATACTGTGTATTATTAGATAATGCCATGGATCGTGCTAATCCAGTACAATACCTGTGTACATCCTGCCAAGTTGTCACACACTTCAACAAACTCCGTCCTTCACTTGCCAAAAAACCATGCTGATCTCTAGAATGTGAATCAAAAATATAATACATTCTATTCTGGGCAATAACAACAAAGGTATTCCCATTAAAACAAACAAAAGTTGCATAGTGTTTCTGCAAAGTCTGTTCTAGTGCACGATTCATTGAGACCATGTTAAATTCAGATAAATTATATTCATCGCCTAAAGTACCACACACAGGATCTTCAAATCTTAAACTGAAATGATGGTTCAATAGATTGATCTCATTTGGCAATTCAGTCACTAATAAAAAGTCATGATTTACTGTACTGCTCCGAGATAAATAGCTGTACAATTCATTTCCTGTTTGCAATGTAACATTCATATCATGACAAGACCAGTCTTTCAATAACTTAGTTTTACTATACAACACAGCACACAAACTGTTTGCAACACACTGTTTGCCACTATTGATGCCAAATCTCAGATCACCTTGGTGGAAGCTACCCTGTATTATCCTTTCATTATTGGTTGATCTTGATGTTTCAACAGACAAACCTTGATTCTCTGTACATGAACCTTTTTGTTTCACTTTCTTGGGTTGACTTTTTGTATCACTCATCTCAGTACTGTCAGATTCTGCCTCTCTTTTCCTACTTCGCAATCTGTATTTCTTGCCACATGTCTGTGATGTCACTTTATGATCTGTTTTTGCATTTTCCTCCAGAAAATTCTTTTCAGCAGAATTAATTTCTTTACTGACGCCAACCTTTTGACTTCTCGTACACATTCTACTTCCTCTACCTGCCATGCCTGCACTTTCCACCCTTTCTTTATTATTCTTATTCTGATCATTTGAAGTCTGATCTTTCTTATCCCTCAATGAATAACCACCAGTCTGCTCATTTAGTCTGACTCCATTTACATGTACTTTTCTCAAACTTGTCTTCTGCCCTCTTCTACCTGAACATTTCTTTGTTTTTAGTTCACTTACATTCTTCATCTTGCTGTCTTTGATGCCACTATCTGCACTCATTCTGCCCATGAAAGTTTCTTTTTCCATGTCATGCCTGTCCATCTCAAAAACATTTACATCTGTTGGAATACCAAGGTCATACAAAAGAGACTCAGTGTAAGTAGCCTTGCCACATTTCATGCATACCCACATCACTGATTTATTGCACAAAATTTGCTCCATCTTCATGAAATTCATACACTTGACATGGTACCAAATAGTACAATAATCGCATTGCACTTTTCTGTCAACAAACTCAATCATTTCATCACACAACCAGCATGTGTTTGCCTTTCCAAATAATCCATCACAAGGACTAACATGATCCTTTACACACGTCACATCATTTGCATTCTTCGGGAATGATTTTATTGTCATCATTTTGCCTGTACTAATTCCATCATGTTCAGTTTGGTCTATCAACACATCTGCTCTCTTCATACCCCCTCTCTTTATGTTACAAACACTTCTTCTTTGCTCCCTCTCACATTTTGTTTTTCTAGAACTTTGTTTATGCAACACAGTCTTCAATGTACTGTTTGTCTGAGAGTAAACAATTCTCTGGGCATGTCCATGTGCTGTCTTCTCATCTTTACTCATACGCTGTTCTATTCTCTTCCCACCTCTACGTCTATTGTAAGAATCCTTACAAGATTGCCTTCTCTGTCTCTTCCTGCTCACTTTCCCTGACCTTCTGTTCTTTTTCCATTGGAACTCTTCCACTACATAGTCTACAATCTTACCACCAGCACAATATTTCATCCCATTCAAGTATTTTATTAATTGTCTATACCTGTATGTACTTCTGGAGGTGAAGTTCTGCAACCTGTTTCTCCGCACATGCTCTACCTTCTTCAGCCACTTTGTCATCTTCTCTGCTTCCACATATGCATGGTTCCAGATGCCATCATCAACACAAGTCTCTGTCCCTGTTACAAAGCTGAAATCATACGACAAGTCACATTTTGTACTTACTGTTTTTGCTTGCTTTCTTACCGTTGCTTCACATGGCTTGGTCATCACTCTTCCATATGGCTTCGTCAACACTGTATGACATGGGTTGCTCACCGTTGGTTCATATTGGTTCAGCATTATTGGTTCATATTGGTTCAGCATTATTGGTTCATATTGGTTTAGCATTATTGGTTCATATTGATTGATCAGCATTACATCATTTTGGTCAGTATCAGATTTGCCAGAAGTAAAGCAGGCTGCCTGCTCCGCTACAGCCTTCTCAACTGCAACGTCAACTGGTTCGTCTGTTTTCGTCTGTCCTGCAAGGCCACGCAGCCGTTGTTGTGACCAGGGTACATATGCCTCGCACGACATAGTACACCCACATGCTGGTGGGTCAGACTTCGCTGAGATACCCTCGCTATGGGTAGACAGACTTCCTTGAGGCGATGCAACCTTCAAGGCATTGAACTTTTCACCTAGTGGTGAAGGCTCTCCCGAAAGAGCACCAAGAAGAAATGAAATGTCGCACAATGAGGTAGGAATGGAATGAGAACATATAGAGAAGTATGGATTGGGAGATGAAATGGATGATGAATGAGAGGACAGTACAATGACAGACAAGGGTAACACACATCGTCTGGACGGCCCCTCCATCACCAGACACCGCATGGCATCCCTCCTCGCTTCATACGGTAGCTTGACGTACTTCATTGTCTGTGGATGACAAAACAAACAAACCCTCAGATATACACGCATATATTTTGATCTATCTCTAATAACTGCCACACAAACATCAGGCTTTGTTTTAAACATGTTATACAATTTCAAAACTAAAATGTATTTAAGTTCGTCCACATCTAAATATGCATTACAAATCTTGTTTTCCTCACACAGGCAACATTAATTGCAAACAAAGCTTGATGTCATTGTGTCTTACTCTTACATTTTTAATCTGAACTCCATAAAGTAGCATCTCTTTATTTACACTCTTATACACTACAGTCAAATTTCAAGGGGGTAGCAAGCACTAATAAAAAGAACATGTCAATAACCTTTTTTCAATGTCAGTTATTTCAAATTAAACAATTATAAGCAGAAGTTATCTGATGAGAAAACATTTTCAGATCATCCCCTACATATGTTATTTTCTAAATTCCATCATAAATAATTTGTGTGCCAAAACTGGAACACCAAAGATACAAAAAAAAAAAAAATAACAGGGTATATTTCATCTGGTGGTAAAAGCTATATTTGTTTCAACAACGTTTATTTAAGCATAATATTCTGAGAAAAACACCTTAAGGCAAATAATGGTTCTTTTCAAACATCTCAAGATTGAAATTAAGAAAAATTTTGCCTCAAATTATAAAAACGCAAAGATGATGCAACCTCAATACATAAATACATAATACAGTAGGAGAAAACAATTGCCTTCTATTTTGTGAGGAGGGGAGATTTAGCGTCAATGCCGCTGTGACACTCTAAATGATTACATATATTAAACTTTGTGTACCATTGCATACACAATTTTGGCAGCCAAGTTTACTGAATACACATTGGCAAACTATGTGTACCGTACATGACAAATTGTCTGTAAAGCACACCAGTATACACAAAACATGGCAACTTTTTAGACATTCATCTGCTTCTCCACATATAACATACAACCCCGTAGGCTCCAGTACACATGCACAATCATGACAGTACATGGACATCTACATACTTTCCTACTGTATACAAAAATAGTTACATGGTCTCTACATGCCATCATTAGTACAATACATCAAAGGTTAATTAAACAAATACAAAAACAAAATATTTTGCGTACAAACATAACATGACATTGTGTAAAACCGTTAAGTGTTTGTGGTAACCATCTACATTTTGTACTAACTCTCATAGTTAAAAGCTACCAAACTGTATGCAATGAAATAATGAACTGAAAAAATATAGCGTGTAGCCTAGACTAAACTAAAGCCATTAGGCTATCATACTTTCATACTTCATAGCATTAGTTTTTATACAATACAGCATAAGTAATTCATGTTGGATACTTGTCTGAGGATAACCTTTACATATTATAAATTACTACTTCAACCATGGAGGATAAATTAAAACCGAGTACTTTATACACGCACACGCAGATAACAATAACACTATGATGCATGGCCTACACTAAACGTAAACCAGAGACAAGTTAGAATAGAACTCACACCGACATGCTTAAACTAAAGTTAACCTTTATCAAAATATTTCTTATTAATCGAAAACTTTCATAACCTATCCTACCAAGCGCATCAGACGCTTGTTTATAAAGGTGTTAGATAGTACGTCACAAAAGTCTTTCAAACAATACAAAAACAAGTATTAAGTAATTTTATCGTCTAAATCATTCTTTCCAGGTACTCACTTCCGTAGTCAATGTAACGCAGTTACTGTGAAAAGACTGTTCCCCTCCGAGCTGCATATTGTAGCTCTCGTAGATAAGACAGGATACACGACTCAACAGACCAGTGTATGTTTAGTCTGTGTCCAAGACTGTAAAAGCTCGATAACGGGACTCGATCGTGACATTGCGCCCTCTCGTGACTTCATTTCGCCAATTATTATTAATTCAAGGTGATGCGCGGCGCGGCGTCACGCGTCACACAACTTATTTTTGTGCATCGTCATCATCGCCAGTAAGTGTTGCTAACACACACATTTTGTAGATCGTCTTCTCTTCAACTTGTTATCATAAACATTATTGTTTACATCGAAATATGTCAAATTTTAATAACATAAAATCTTACTACATTCAAAGTAGGATAACTGGATGTCATTGCGCGCTGGACTCCCTTTTTTATTTTGGGGGTCGACGGTCGATTTTCTGGATTTCCATCAAAATACATCGGTTTTTATCACACGGAAAGATCGTGAGCACAACCAAATAAGCTGTATTTCATCCTTAACATTCGGAGAAGAGTTCGAGCGATTTTCAAACCGATCTGTGATGTCTTTGGCGGTCACATTTTAGGACAATTTTTAGCGCAAGTAGGCCTACCGCGCATGAAGAACACTGTTTTCATGATCCACCACGCATAATAATGCACAACCATGCTATGCGCGCTGGCCTATAGTGGACTTGGCCATGTATTTCTCAAATCGCAATTTCGAAATTCTTTCGGTAAAATGTTTGTTAGGTTATAGCCATATGCCACAAAAAGGTGTGACGTCATGATGACGTCATAAAAAACCCGATTTTCAGATTCACATACATGTATAAGAGAATATCCGATGGTGATGAAACTTGGTGGATAGGTAGGGAATGGTACTAGTATCGTAAATGTGAAATTACGTCACGATGACGTCATCGGTTGATTTTTTATTGATTTTGGAATATTTAATTTTGCAATTTTTTCCAAAAAACACACATAAGCGAATATCCGATCGTAATAAAACTTGGTGGGTAGGTAGGAATGGTATTTATCCATAATTTGAAGTGACGTCACGATGACGTCATCGGCTGATTTTTTATTGATTTTTGAATATTTAATTTTGCCATTTTTCCAATGCTAATTTTGCCTATACTGCCATTTTGAATGGAGCACGACGAGCTAGAAAATGAATAATTTGGCTGTTTCCACTGCCCATAATCACAACCATACATACTATGAACGCTGGCCTATAGTAGACTTGTGTATTGCCAAGTGTATGTACATGTATCAGTAAACAAGTGTGTATTGATTTGATGGACAACTGAAGACGCTCCTGATAGTTGTTATTAACGGCAATGAAGACACCACTGTTTTGCCTTTTTTCTGTACTGGGTCAATTGCGTTCATGTTTATTTTTCATATAATTTATAAATAATACGCGAAACAGCTCAGTGTTTGTCAACAAACACAGGTCTAGTTGTTCTTATTTCTCTATACGTGTAGTCGTGACCTGTCCACCACTACCAGCACCAGCAAATGGTTCCATATCAACCTGTACTCTCAACAGCCAGGACCTTACCATGACCAATCAGCTACCAGTTAGTAGCTCCTGTGTCGTAGAGTGTGACTCTGGGTATACATTGTCTAGCTCTGTCAATCCCACATGCTTGCTGAATGGGACTTGGAGTGGAAGTGACGTAGGGTGCGGAAGTAAGTATCATCACCGAAGTGTCTATATAGCTTTTGGAGTTCAATGTAGTCTTTTTTGTGATGTCATCTGCCATCAAAATATGCGCACTCGGGTCAAGTTATCTCTTATCAACGTCATGGAGCCGTGCTTATTGCTGTTTGTCCTGCATTTTGTGTGAAACATTAATTTAACAGACCTCTCACTCATGGTCTTACTGTCATCGCGGGTGCATGGGGTGGGTGTCTGCTGCTTGGATATTACTGTGATATTGACCATCACACATGGCTACCAACTGTCAATGCACTGAGACATCGCCAGTCAGTTCAGAATAAGAGAAAAACCAATCGGCCAATTAATGACTAATTCGTTCACGTATCAATGATTGATATTCTAGAAAGTTGAGTTTCCCCCGATGATGTCGTCATCC
Organism: Astropecten irregularis; assembly: GCA_963971285.1. Lineage (NCBI taxonomy): Eukaryota > Metazoa > Echinodermata > Asteroidea > Paxillosida > Astropectinidae > Astropecten > Astropecten irregularis. The sequence goes on along the minus strand of OZ020263.1, from coordinate 5,950,664 downwards.
CTTTTTGAGATTATTGCACTGCATTGGATATAAAATAAGATGTGTATGTAGATTGTAATAATCCCGATTCATCTTTTCCACAGCCGTGGTGTCATGTGCAATCATTGATGTAGACATGACTCAATATACCGGTCCGTCTGGGTGTTCCAACAATGTAGTAGATCAAGGTACTAGATGCACTCTAACATGGACTGATCGCGATGGACAGACGGCAGGTGAGTTTACCTACGACTACGACGTGATTCTTAGTTCTGCTTACATCATAATATAACAGCCAAAGTAATATTGATCAGTGATCATTCAATTCAAATACGTCAGGCATTTACTTGTAACGGAAAGGCTACCATGGTATGATGCTAGTTCGTTTATTTCATACGAATAGATGTATCGGAGTTTTATTAGTTTTTTGATATTTTCAGGCGTTCTAAGACAAATAAGTGCCTGTTGTTATCGGTCAAGAAAATCGGAACAACAATGTTCAATGAGTAGGCTTTGAAGTTTTGCATGGTGGAGAGAAAAGAATGATTAAGACTTGCGGTGAAACCATATATAATACTCTTTTTAGGAAGATGTGTGGTCCTGAAAAGGACGTTTCGACTAGTGTTCTCTAGTCGTCCCCAGTCGTCCTCTAAGACGACTAGAGCGCACTAGTCGGAACGTCGAGAATCTACTCTCATCGGTCCTTTTCAGGACCACACATCTTGCTAAAAAGAGTATTATATATGGTGTCACCGCAAGTCTTAGGCCCGCTTCAAACGTTGAACTTCTGTTGTGTCTAATTAAAATATTGGCCCACGTTTGGATTAGACACGGCAGAAATTCGACGTTTGAAGCAACTGCCGGTTTTCTGCCGAAAGATCGACAGGGCTTGCCGCTTTTAACTGCAGTAGAGCGGCACGGCTTCAAACGTCGACTTTTTGCCGTGTCTAATTCAATTGAAACGTCCCAAATCGGAGTTCCACCCCGTATACCATTTTAAAAGAGAGAGCGCCGCCTTCTCGCAGAAGAATATAGCAATATCATAAGTCTCTCTTGGTCCGCCATGTTCGAATTTGCATTAAGGTTAACAGAAAACCGGCGTTTGAAGCAACTGCCGAACTTCCGCCGCTTTTATGTCGATTGCAATGTATTGCATTAGACACGGCCGAAGTTCGAAGTTTGAAGCGGGCCTTACTCATTCTAATGTTCAATGAAACAGCCTGTCACAAGCAATAATATTCAAATCCGAAATATTTTTAATCATGGAGATAAACACTCCATAGTGGTCTCATTTATTCTTTAGGGAAATCTGGAAATATTTAAGTTCTTTGATCACGAGTGTGGCATGACAGTGGCCGTTGGAAAAATGTGCATATTTTATTGAAGAGGCGAAAATTCAATAATGCGCGTTGATCCTGTCATTCATTTGGAAAATCATTTCGGAAATAAAGCCGGGTAATGATAAAATAACACACATGAACGAGGGAAATGGAACTTTAAGACAAGCTGGAAAGGAGACGGCCTTTGTGTCACTCACACTCTTCATCAGAGGCAATATACCAAACAATTATACTTATTGTTCGTCAATGCTTTACATATTACACGTGGAGCAGATAATACCAATGGCAATTACAGTATTAATTAAGAGTAATAACAATTTTAAGAAATGAAAATAAAATGAGGAGATGAAACACCCCAAACAGCAAACGAAACAAAGAGTAAAAGGCAAACCAAAAGATGGATAAACCCAATACAAAATGACAAGGAAACGAGCAAGAATGAATTTGTCCTGGAAGGACTGAAGGGGAAACTAGATGTGGAAGAACGGTCCAAGACTGATTAACATGATGCCATTTGTGAGACAATATCGGAGTCAGATATGAGCAGTAAACAGAGAGAATCTGATAATGAACAGAGAACAGACATTAGTGATCAATATCCAGAGGTAGTTCCATTATATTCAAAAGGGTGTGTGGAGGTTTCGAAATAGAAGAGGGACTGGGGCAATCGCCCAACTGAAAATGTTATGTGCCCAAGTAATATAACCATCATGGCGTGGGAGGGGATGCCCAACTACGAATGATACCAGTTCATTTATTTCATTAGTTATAGATGCTTGGAGGTGTTACTCGCCATGATTCAGTTAGCTGTTTGTGTAATCACAACGAATACGATTTACTTTGGGATTATTTCAGGCCTTCTACGAGCAATAGGGCCTATTATTATCGGATAAGAAAATCAGAACTACAATGGATGAAACAGCCTGTCGTAAGCAATGACATGGATAAATCTTCCCTAGTCATGGAGATACAAGTGCTCTAAAATGGGTCTAAATTCTTTTATCTGGGAAATGTGGAAATAAGTTCTTGGATCACAAGTGTGACATTAGTAGCCGTTGGAAATTGTGACCATTTTGTTAATCGTTTATGCTTCTAATGTTCTGCATCATTGCATTCATTCCATGAAGAATTACAAGACTTCCTGAATGAAGATAGTCCCTGGATTATTAGGGTGATTTTAATTGCCTGTTGGGTCTCTAGCACCGAGAAAGTAGTGCAGTTACAAGTCAGTTATCTCACAAAAACTTTTAAAGAAGTTAATCTTATCGACACGTGATGGCAAACAATTCATCACAATGGGGTCTTAAGGGACCTAGTGGAATCGAATTTATTCACGACATGGAGAAGACACAAACCAAATATACAAATTGAGAAATATTGTTATTTGAAAACAAAATGATACGAAATGTAAATCTCATCATAACCAAATTCAAACATTCGAAATTATGAAACATTATCAATCGTGCTGTTCATGGCGAAGAAATCAGTGGAATTGAGCAAGAGGTAAAATCTAAGTCGATGAATGAATGGGACAGAACGAGATATCTGTCTACCGAAGAACAAAATATTCATGGACCTTACTGGAATGATGCTGCTGATGTTGTGTTTGTTGCTGTACAGACAAAACATTTTTGCCAAAAATGAAAAAAATAACAACAGGATGGAGCAAATAGTAGAAAGTAGCTGATAAGTAATATGTTACCTCATCATGATTCTCTGCTACTTTGAATACAATGTCTGCCGTACGTGTGTCATTTGCATTGGTTCGATGTCTGATTTGAAAGTTATTTTTATTGCTAGAAAGTCAACTATAATCTATCAAAAATGTGAAATTTGGCGAATGAGCAAGGCACAATACAACAAATATATATCACATCCTGCTATCTATAACTTATCATTATTCTGTGTGTAATTAAATTGATGTTTGTACAGATAAATGGATGCTTTATGAACACGTGGGCCTTGAAGACTTCAACATCATACCAGACGGGAGGATCACGGCATCGAGTGAATCATCTTCACCATACTCTGCCAAAGAAGCACGACTGAACTTCGACGGAGTTTGGTGTGCTCATTCAAGGTAATAATAATTGAGTCAGAAATTCCAGCACATCTTCCAGCACAGCAGCCATGAAACCTTTCACCTTTCACCTTTCACGGCAGCATAGTAGCGACGCCGGCTGCTGCTCAGGTCCTCTTCCCTCGACAATCTTATGCAGAGTGCTTCTTGACAGGACTCCCAGTTCACTTTGGTTCCTCACTGCTCTGTCCCATCCTCGATCTTTCAACTTCCTTCCATCCCCTCGCTGGCATCCTCGCTCCTTCAATCTTACGGTTGACCAAGATGTTACCTGGTTTCCATCGTCCTCCTCCAGTATGTTCTTGCTAATGGCAGCTGTGACGTCCTCCGGTGTGTATACGAGACCGCCAAAGGGTTCGGCTTTCCCAGCCAGGTTATCGGCTTTCTCATTATATAGGACTCCACTGTGCCCCGGGACGTACGTTACCAGTACTCTTTCACGGATAGTGCAGATGATATCCAACCAAGGTAATGGCATCAGCCCTTTGCTTAGGCGGGTGACGATGCTGAGTGAGTCCGTCAGGATTGCCACACGATCGTTCCTCTGGATGTTGCCCCTCAGCCAAACGAGCGCATCCATGAAGGCCTCACATTCAGCTCGATAGCTACAGGATGCTCTCCCTTTGGCGGCTGACCATTCAAAGCAGATGTTGTGGTCCCTCCAAACTGCACCTCCCCATGCCGTAACTCCTTCTCGTATTGAGCCGTCGGTGGCTATGATGATATTACATTCCCGCTCCTCCAACCAGGCTCTGAAAAGTGCCTGATTTGCGATCCCACTCTGATCTCGCCATGAACGGTCACCTAATTGATGGCATGATAGGTTGTTGAGGCTGAATTGCACCCATTCCGCAATGCGTATGTTTTGTGTGGGACATATGTTCTCAACGACGTCACGAGCTACACGAACCCAGGACTGGACTGTTTTGAGCCTCTGCTCAATCTTGGTGTCTTCCCTTGCTTCTAACTCCGCCATCAGAGGGTGTGATTTTGCTGCCAAGACGCGCAGATATTCTTCAGCTGCCGCAAGCTTTTGCTGGTGGTGAATGGTAGGGACATTAAGCCAGTAGCGCAGGCTGTCACATGATGTGGGCTTTGCTGCAGCCGTGACAATCCACATGGCCTCATTTTGAACCTGCTAAAGCTTTGTCCTCGCTGTTAAAGCAGTGTGGCTTGCAAGGTGCAACCCGTATTTTACCCTGCTTAGAACTACTGCCCTCATGAGCGTGAACAGGCTCTCCTGCGTTATGTTCTGCCCCGCCGCACGTTGCAGTGTGGCTAGACCTTTCGTTGCCTTATCCCGCAGCCTGTCAAGGTGCTTGGCCATGGTGAAATGCTTGTCCATAGCAATCCCTAGACAGACCAGAGTGTCTACCTGAGGTACTGCAGTGCCGTCGAAGGTAATACCGAAGTGCCCTCTTTCTATGTGTGCCCTTGTAACAAGCATCCATTGACTCTTCCCTCCCTGTATGGATTGCTTGTTGTCAACGGTCCAGCGCTGCAAAGCGTTGCGAGCCTCTTGCTGCTTCTGGGTCACTTCTTCAGGAGTATCGTCCACCGCTTTCACGATGATGTCGTCAACATACGTGTATGGTTCGACTCCTGACTTCCGAAGGTAAGTGATGATGTCCGCAGTGTAAACATTGATTAGTACCGCCGATAAAGGAGGTCCCTGTGGAAGGCCTGAACTGACGAGGATGATTTCCGATCTCCAACTTCCGAATCTCAATTGACATTTCCTGGTTCCCAGCAGGGCTATTATCCAGCGGACCATAACCACATTCACACCAATTAGCAGTAGCTTCTTGGCAAGGATGGGGATGTCCACTCTGCTATACGCATCCTCAAGGTCATAGGTGGCTTTGGCTATATGTTTTGATCTCTGTAGGCTTTGGGCGACACTATGGGTAATTGCTTCTATATTACCTGTGGTTGACCTGCCTGGCCTTGCTCCTCCGACTTGCACGGGCAGGCAGCCACGATTCTCCAAATCCGAGGTCGGTCACTTCGCCGCGATCTTCTCGCAAAGTTTGTTCCATGTATTGGCCATGGTGATGATACGGTACCCCTTCAGGATTGTGTGGTCTTTAAGGGGTTTAGGCAAAACTGCCATCCTGCAGTCGCTCCTAGTTTCCGGAATGATACCCTCGATCATTGAATGATTGATACGCTCGGTCACTTCTGCCTTGTCATTCATCTCCATGGCTTTGACATGCTTATACCGCACCCCATCAGGACCCTGTGCTGTGTCCGCCTCACGCAGGCTTCCAGTTCCTCTATGTCAATGCTGGGACATCCAGCGTTTCCGCCTCCCTGGCTACCCAGGATAATCCGCTGGTTTAGAAGTTTCCAGGTGTTCCTAATGGTAGTTATTCCATCTGGTTGCAGCTGGTCCATAAATCTCTTCAGGAACGCCTTTCTCTTTTCCTCGTCAGTGGTGAGCTGCTCGGCGTTCCCTCCCAAGATCTGTTGTGGGCCAACATTGCTGATGGCTGCACGCCGATGCATTGACCTAGCCAAATTCCAAAACTTGCATGTGATGGTCTTGTCTTCTGGATCGCATTCAGCACAGAAGTCATCCCATGCTTTCTGCTTGGCCCCCGTAGCGATACTCCTGTACCTTTCCGCTGCGGTACTGAACGCCTCCCGCTTGGATGCAATTTGGACCTGGCTGGCCCCCTGCTTCTTAGCCAAGGTATATTCCTTGCTTGTTTTCATCTTTTCCTCCCAGGCAGAGTTGACTTCCTCTGTAGCCCAGACTGGTTTCGGCTGAGCCTTCTTCTTCCTACCTTTCTTCAGTCTCATTTCCTCAAGGACCGCTTTACGAAGTCTGTCAATGGCCCGTTTGCTTCTGGCGACATATTTGAAGCCCTTTCCATGCAGTTGCTTGGCGGTTTGCTCCCCCGTCTTTCTGATGGTGGTGAGCGTTGGTCGATGGTCGCTGCCCATAAGGGGAAGCAACTTCCACTTGATTTCCAACATTGCGGGCGCTGAAGCCACAGTGAGATCTACACATGAATCGCTATCTCCCGGTCTTTCCGCCATGCGTGTGGGTCCATCGTTGTTGATAATGATGCCATTGATGTTCGGAAGAGCCGCTTCAAGGGCCTCGCCATTGCAGTTGCAATCGGTGTCTCCCCATTTCGGGCTGCGGGCATTGAAATCTCCGGTGATGATGACCCGGGGTCCAAGGTCCAGTAGTTTATTCAAGAGAGTAGTCCAGTCCACAGGGTTTGTCATAGAGTCACAGGGGATGTAGATGTTGACGATGGTGTACCTGTGCTTGCCGGCTTCAATACTGACTGCTTGTGTTTCTGCTTTGGTGGTGCTCGGTGGCGTGCCCACCTCGCAGCACTTGGTACTCAGCCTGCATACCGTTAACAAGCCCCTCTTGATGTTGCCGCCCTCCTTGGTGTGCTTGAAAAATACGATGTGGTCGTCCCCATACTCTGGTGCCTGCTTTAACTTGGTTTCCTGGATAGCAATTACATCAATGCTGGCTGTTAATTGCTCGATTGTAGTCTGCCGTCTATTATGGCTACGGACGTTCCAAGAAACGATTCGAGTAGCACGACCTTTCATCTGGTCAGTCTTCGTCTTCTCCTTTTCCTTACCTCCTCGTTTGCCTCTTCTCGTTCTCTTCCTTCTCCTCTCTCCACTCTGAGTCCTAACTCTGCAAAGATTGCCAAGTTCTGCTGCCGCACACTTGTCGTTGCGCAATTTAACAGATTCCGCAAGCCGACAATTTACGTCCTTGGTGCAGATGGTGGCTCATCCATCAACGAGGACGGGCCGGGGAGGACCCAATTAGCCTGGGGCTGCCAGGCTTGAAGTGGGCGGTATCACCCATAGAACAACATCACGGGAAGGCTGCTACTTCTCTTGCCATGGCAGGGCGGATAGCTCACGCCCTAAAGTGTGTCAGCGGGTCGGTGGGAGAGACCTCCTCATACGCCCCAAGCCGTTGAAGTTTCCCCTTGAGGGAAACTTTCCTCCGCCGTTGGATGCTGACCTCCAACACTATTTAACGCATAGCTAGGGTAGCTGGTTTTAGTTCAGAGTGACCTTCTCCTTGGTGGACTGCCTTCCATGGCCTTCGAGCTCCGCCTATCCGGGTTTTGAAATCGGAGTGTACCTTCTCCTAGATGGACTACCTTCCAAGGCTGTCGAGTTCCATCTGCCCGTAAGAAACCACTCACATACCACTATATCCATAATTTAAGATACACGCAACTTAAGCAATGCCGCAAACCCAAGAAACGGTACAAGGGGGATCAATATAGTCATCAAATTAAAAAAAATAGATTAATTTGAAGTCATTGAAAGGTAAAACAAAAATTGACAATTTTGGACACCGCCAACATAGGGCTGAATGGATCAGTTGATTGAGCACCGGTACGGTATTCCGGGATCAACGGTTCGAATCCCGCTCCAGATAATTTCCGTGTGTTCACCTTTCAATGATTTAAATTAATCCAGTCGTTTCCATTGTGGTTATTTGATACCAACCTCATAGTTGCCGGCCTCATTCCAACAAAGGCGCAACGTCTGTTACCAACAGTTGGGATTTTACCATAAAACCAACGTTGTTCAACATATTGGATTCTAACCTTGGACCAACATGACAATTGCCAACCTCCATCCAACATCGGACCAACGTCAAAACCAACCAAATACAAACATTGGTCTTTGTCCGACTGAAAACCAATGTAGGTAAGAAATCAGTCGCACAGTGGTAAAGCATCTTAACTTTGAGCCAACATATCTGGGGAACATGTTGCTACAGTTTCGAAATTATCGTTTTAATCATGGCGATTTCGTAGGCCACTTTAACTCATGGTCAGCACAAGGCTGTGCGGGTGGAAACCCAGATGAAGTGTCGAGAAACCCTGAGCCCTGATGACCATCTAACCATTATCTAACTTACACGATTGACGTGATAGGAGAGTTCTTCATCCTGCTCAGGGTCAACACCCCACGCTCTGCTGGTTATCCAGCCAATGATGTGCACCCTACAATAATAAACTTCGCCATCACTGAGAGCCTTGTCACATCTGAACGTCGCGATGTTCAACAGCAAAATCAACTCCAATGATCCCACCGCGCTTCGTCACGTGGTCTTGAGTTGAATATTGAAAACGAGGCAGAATAAGGTATATAGACAAATGCTCTTTATACAAATAAAGAGACACATAAACCTGAGTGGTAAATAGTCAGAACTTTCAATAATCCTCTTGTAGTCAACTGTCCCACGGATGATGAATACTATACCATATAATCCTCGCTGACCTCTGCCATATGGGTACACCGCACTAAATAACTCCAAAATCAATGCGCTGAAGTACTTATCACAATTTGTATTCCCTCAAATTTGCAGGCTGAAATATGCATTTTTGGGGTCGTGGAGTTGATTTATTATGTGATTAAGACAAATTGTCAAAACCTGGCGGTTCAGTGCTGTAAGCTGTTGTGGAGACTTGTGGCGCTAATTCGCTTTGAACGTGGAGGGTTGCTTCGAGAAAACCGGCAGCAAGTGGGTTTGAGAAATCCCTTTTTTTTGGGGGGGGGGGGGTAATACATTTTTGGTGCAAATAGCAAAAAAAAAACTCTGAGCGGCTAACCCACCAAAAATTGACAAGAATTACCTAGATGAGGGATCAAACTACCATTTGCAGTATTGCACCAAAAAGTAAGAGACTCCTGCATGTATGAGGTTTTTTGAACTGTGAAGTTGAGGGTTTTTACACTAAGGTCAATGGTAGTTTATTTACTAATGTGGACCAATAGTAGCCAACGTTACAACTGTATCGTCCGCTGGTGAAAAAGCATTTTACGAAGCCCAGACCTACGTAATAGTAGCTGCTGATTCATTCGACGCTCTGTATACTAAGAATAATTTCTAAGACGCACTTAAGTATTTCCTATGACCTGTGGTGGATTTCATAAAGCACTGAGATTATTCTGAAATCGTGGATCAATCTTAATTGCTAAGCAAAGTGTGATGTCAAGATAGAAATTACCATAACGATATTGACAATTCAAAGTTTCGATTAATCTGAGCGTCTTGTGAAAGCGGCCCCTAGACCAATACACAAGGACTTGCCGTTTCTTTACATAGAGCAACAAATAATGTGAAACAATCCGAATCTCTTCACATTTTGTAATGTTGAATAGACCATACGTTAAGTAGCAATTGTTTCAACAGTTTAAGGATGTCTGTTTAATTTATTAGTGATACCGATCCTTGGGTTGAAGTGGATCTCGTGACCAGTACACTGGTGTCCGGCGTCATCACCCAAGGAAGCACGGGTAGCAATCGTGTGACAGAGTACCAAGTGTCCTATCGGACTGCATCCTCACCAGGCGTATATGAATACGTCAAGGACAACAGAGCCATTGAGGTAATGATAATACATGATACATACATGAATCTATGTCCCTCTTCATTACTGCATTGATCTGTTATTAGTTCAATGCCCAAGTCAAGTCATGGCTTTCCTACGAGACACTTCCCCCTAACTGGACCTCCACGTCTTCTTTGCTACCTCGCTCTTAATCTAAGGCCCGTTCACACACACTAAAAACGCTGCTTTGAATCGCGTCGCGATTATTTTCTGTCGTGTTTCACACAGGCCGATCCAGACCGTACCAGTTCAATTACTTAATCAAACTGCACATTCGCGATTCTCGAAGTTTGACCCGAATTTGACCTGACATCCGGTGCTACGCGCGCGAAGAATCGAAATGGTAATTTGTACTCAACATGCTGCGACAGGAAGTTCACCTGAAAAAAAAAATCGTGACCCAAATAATCCCGATTATTCATGTGTGTAAAACATGCCTTAAATCTCATCATTCTTTGCCCAACTTAAACTGCCCTACATACGGAAGTGTATTTAGGACATGCTATTACTAATGCTGGAATTACTATTCCACTCGATCGGATTATTATTCTGAGGGGTGGATTACTTTTTCGCCCAGGTGTATGTCCTAAACAAACTCCCAACCTGAGGTTGGAAATCAAATGTATTTAAATCATGTCCTCTTTGCTGTCTTCTCAGATCTTCAGCGGTAATATAGATGATGCTACAACTCCTGTTATTCAACTCTTCAAAGAGACCATCCAGGCCACTCTGGTGAGACTGGAAGCATTGGACAAATACGGTAGTTGGTCCTGTCTGCGGTTTGAGCTACTTGGATGTCGTCTGAATAATTGAGACTATTATGTCTCAGTAACCTTTGAGCATTTGGACATTTCATCCTTACAAATCCTCTCAAGTTCAACTAATTAAAGCAAACCTCATTCAGTGTAACTCGATTACACAGAATGAGGTTTGTCGACCATGAACATTAATAAACGCTCATGGGCTTGGTCTTTGTGGAGACTAATCTTAAAAATAGTTTAAATTAGGAAGGATTATCTGATCTATTAAGATTAAATTCAATTGACAATTAATCCAACTTGATATATTACCTATTTATATCTCTTCGCTCACATCAGAGCCCAATATCATGGCTTTGCTTACAGTAAGCATACAATCGGCGATTACGGGAAGCAGGGAAGTATGTGCTTGAGAGATCCTATGTCATGGATTAGCAAGGAATTTTCCGTTGTGCATACATTGTTAGTGGTTCGCGTAACCAAGGACTTCTCGATTACCGGGCTAGCATGGAAAGTTGACGCTAACCATGTAAGCGTAGAATGGGCGGTGTAAGCGCTGAATTCTGTGGTAAACAAAAACCAAATCACGGTCTTTGTAAATGTGGGAAATACTAATCACACATTTGACAAAAACGTGAACAATCTTTGTCTGTTTTTGTTTTAATTCAGTAAAAATGTTACAAGCTGCATTTCCCCCAATCATTACGGAGGCCCGCAAAGGGACACCCGACAATTTTGTTTGTCTCGTGCGAACGACAGGGTATACAGATCTTTCGGTCACCCACGGGTAATCCTTCGAACGGGATACAAAAAAAATTGAAATTAGAAAATGGAATGTCCCTTTGCGAGCTCCGTAAATAATAATGTCGAACGGACGTAAAGATAACCCCATCCTCCATTTCTCCGTAATTTGCTTGATGTACTTTGTGAGGTGAATTTTTTCTATCAAGCACATTATATCCACACACTCATAATGGACGTGTCTTGCATCTGAACGTCCAATTGCACAATCTTACATACGCGTTTTGGTTTGATTTCGCGCCTTAAATTCTGACGCGTTCCCGTTCACATAAAAACGCGCATCTTAACATCTCGATTGTTTCTGCAGATGTTACAACTAAACTAACTTGACCAAAATAAAGTACATAATTTAAGAGGTGGTGAGCAGGAAACATGAGTAAAATGACATGTAAAAGATTATTTATACTAAACACAGTTTGATGCAGATCTACCCGATTGGATTCATTCAATGCTCATTAAAATCTTGCAGTAAGAAACCTTGGTTGAAAAAGATTCAATCAAACACTTACATTACAAAATGAGGGTTTGTATAGGAATATAACTCTACATGAAGATTGTAAGTTATTGTTCCATAATTCAAACGTTGCCATGCAAATAATTATGCAGCAAATATATTGACGAAGGTGTTAACTACAATCGATATAATGCATTGAGTATGTATTATCGTCATTCAAATACTGGCTTAGCATATGATCTGTCAACAAACTGTGTTTAGTTTCATCCAGTTTCATTAATTCTCGTCAAATTAGATGTTTGTATTTACATTTGCACATCATAATCCTAATATTTAGTATATGTGATATTGTATAAGCACATAATATATCGTGCAAATTGTACCCGAGTATAATATTTGTGAAGAAACCTATTTATATGAGACCTATGTATATCTTTGTGTAATAGTGACGGGTGTATTTACAATCCTGATAAAAACCCATCACGGTGTCTGACTGCTTGAGTTCAAGGGAAAACACACCTTGATATATCATATCTTATTGCAATGGCTTTCATAGATGACACTGCTCCTTAAAGTGTTGCTGGACATTTCGAAAATTGTCGAAAAAACAATTTCGAAATTGCAAGCGTAGGGAATTCAAATATACTGTTTCATTACCATAACACTGTACAAAGATCAACCTATACATAAATGTTGTTGTTAATTCGTCTGAGATATTTCAATGATTTTAAATATTGAGCAGCTTCGCAATGTTTCATGACATCAATTAGAGCTTAATGCGCAGCTGAGCAATATTTCAAGTGAACTCGGTGCGAATCCCCTCATTGCAAAATGCCAACATTATATAACATTCCTACTCAGCAAATGAAGCTACCTAGATCTGCAAGTATACAATTGCGTAGATTGTCTATGCGCATGTATGCACAGTCACTAATGAATTGCGTCAACCAATATTTGTTTTTTTATTCGTATATTGATATTCGTGACTTGAAGTATTGTTTCAGATTATAGATTAAGATTTATTATCACCTGTTGGTAACTGAGATATTGCTCAATATATCCATGACCCTGTCATCATTTATAATTATCTTCTTCTTCATGTCGGTCATCAACCTGACATCAATGTACCTGTAACAATAATGTACTTAATCAATGCTTAGCTCAGAGACACACATACTCAGGTATACTGGCAGAGCTTAGCATGGTAGTCAATCTGGCGTGCGGTCATCAAATAGAAACGTTTGATTCTTTATATCGATATCGAAACACGATTTTCTGTAATTATTATAAATACAAGTGAATTCATCATCTCTTTGAATATATGGTGGAAATTAATTCAAATCATGGGAAACGTAAATTCTAAATTCATCTTCAGAACATGAGATAAACCAGTATTTAAAAACAAAATCACGAGCGATAAAAAAATCAACGATTTTATCGCCATCTGAAAATAGTTCACATGCTATTTAGCTTTATCTATCAGTTGGTGGGTTTTTTCTTTTAAAAAATGTAACATTTCACTTCATTTCTTATTTTCCCGGAATATTATAAAATGAGACTTTGTTTTAATTTTCAAATTGTAAAGTTAAAAACAGTTTTAAAAATGAGAAAAAAAATCGTGTATAAACAGAAAAAAAGTTACAAAAAAAAGAAAAAAGAGAAAGAAAAAAGGAAAAAAAAAGAAAAGAGAAAAAAATGTAGTCCTTTTAATGTAATGTGTTCAGATGTATTAATGTACTAAAATGATAAGGAGATACAGAAAGATGTGCAGGTGAAATTAAGATGACGCTGAGACGGCGTCCAATAAATAACTGAATTATCGAAAAGCAGAAGGAAAATGAAATTTTTTGAAATTAACAAACTGAGCTGAGGGAAAAGGATATGGTTCAATTTTGTTTGGTCGGACTTATCAGAATGTAAAAAAAAAATCATATATATTTTGCGATGTAAGTTTAAATCTGTATCTTTAATCACTTAAGTACATGTAGATGAATATCACTTTGTCTAAAGCATGGTGAAAACTGACATGGTATATAATGTTTTACTTTGCACATTCAAGAGTAAAGTAAAACATCGAAGGTAGAGAGAAAAGATTGGGAAGCTCTGATTGCAACGAGATGGAATGTTTTGAGGCTGGGAAGAAAAGAAAAGTCAGAATACATCATTCTGCAAAGGGTCATGAAGATGAGGTTTTAGACAAGTGGCATTTTTGTAATTAACTCACAATTTACATTTACAATGTATTCACCTTTAATGTGTCTTTGTGTTTAAATGAATTAATGAAAATATTATATTTCCGAAGACTTGTTAGTCTATACATTGCAGTGTGACAGAAGGAAACACGCGAAATTTATATATGTCGAATCTCGGTTCACAGGGCAAAGTGCAAACAAGTGTTTAACGTTGTACTTTAGTCATCAAATAATCATTATGAAAACTGAGTAGGTTAGTTTTAAGCCATTGAAGAGTGAACACAGAAAAATTGACTGGAGCGGGATTCGAACCTGCCACCCCAGAAAAGCGCACCGGTCGGTGTTCTACCTACTGAGCTATCCAGCTCTATGTTGGTGGTGTCCCTATAATAGTCAACTATATTTGTTCGGTTAGCAGTCAGAAGCCATGACACCATTCACATATATCCCAAGGATCATTGAATATACGCGCAGCAATGCTGAAACCTGAGAAACGGTACATGGGGATCACTCAAAGAGCTTCAAAAGATAAATTCTTTGTTCAATTTTCGATGATTTACGATTGTACCTTGTTATATGATAGAAAAATGGCCCATTAACTTGAAATCAATGATACAAATGAGATCTAAAACCATCTTTTTTGGACCTCAGAATCTGTTATGCTTCACTGAAAAGCAAAAGCTGAAATGGCAGTATTGTAATATTCTTAGATGTAATTGCTATAGACGTTTAATGCCTGAAACTTCTGTCGCACTGCGTGTATAATTAACATTGAATTTACACTTTAATATTGGTAATTTTTGCACTTCATGTTATGATTTTCTCACAATTTTAGCTTATTTTAATAACAATGATTAAGAAACGAGCATTCATCTGAGAAACTTTAACTGAAACTTATTTTCCAAAAAATAGGACATATAACCGTGGGAACAGTCCGATTACACAAAGAAGCTTTGTTTCAAGTTATTGTAATCCATGTATGGGACAGTTTGATTTACATTTTGGATAAGCAAACAGAACTTAACAATCACTATTACTTGGACAGTAGCTAGTGAACACAAAATCATTTTCATTTTCCAGTCGGTTTATTCAAAACATTATTTACGTAGATGAATATCACTTAGTCTAAAGCATGGTGGCATGGCATAAGATAATGTTTTACTTTGCACATCCAAGGGCAAAGTAAAATATCGAAGGTAGAGGTAAAGTATTGGGATGCTCTGATTGCAGTTAGATGGAATATTTTGAGGCTGGGAAGAAATGAAAAGTCAGAATACATCATTCAGCAAAGGGTATTTATATGAAGATGAGCTTTTAGACTGGTGGTATTTATAATTTATTCACAATTAACATTTACAATTTATTCTCCTTTAATGAATCTTTTTATGTGTTTTAATGAATTAATGAATATACATTTTAAAGACTTTTTAGTCTATACATTGGAGTGTGACAGAAGGAAGCACGCGAAATTTATGAAATTGAATCTCGGTTCACAGTGCAAATTACAATCAAGTGTTTAGGGTTGTACCGTTATCATCAAATAACCACAAGGGAAAATGACTAGGTTAGTTTTAAGTCATTGATAAGTGAACAAAGAAAAATTGACTTAAGCGGGATTTGATTCTGCGACCCTAGCTAGAATACCGCACCGGTGATCTACTGACTGAGCTATCCAGCTCTATGTTGGTGGTGTCCCTAATAGTCAATTATCTGTGTTCGTTTAGCAGTCAGAAGCCATAAACCACTCACATACCGCTATATCCCCAGGATCTTTGAAGATACGCGCAGTTTTTCCAATGCTGCAATTTTGAGAAACGGCGCATCATAGGAAGAATTCAGAAAGCTTCAAAAAAGAAAAACACCTTTGTTTACTTTGATTGAACTTTGTTATATAATAAAAAAATGACATCATTAACTTGAAAGGAATAATACAAATCAGGTTAAAAACCATCTCTTTTTGGACCCTCAATTATTATTATTATCATTATTTCTGCTTAACTCAAATGCAACAAACTGAAATGGTACCTTGTAATATTATACCCTCTGATGAAGCTATGCACATTTAATGCCTGAACCTTCTGTCGCACTGCGTGTATAATTAGCATTGAATTAACACTTTAATATTGGTAATTTGTGCACTTCATGTCATGATTGTTTAACGATTTAAGCACATTTTAAAATGAATATGAAACGAGCATTCATCTGAGAAAATTTTCCAAAAAGAGCACTTAAACCGCGGGAACAGTTCGATTACACAAAGAAGCTTTGTTTCAAGTTACATGAATTGCAATCCATGGTTGGGACTGTGATATTGACCCTCAGAAGGTCACCTCTTGTTGACCCTCTGAAATATTGACCCTCAGAAGGTCACCTCTTGTTGACCCTCTGAAATATTGACCCTCAGAAGGTCGCCTCTTGTTGACCCTATGAGATATTCACCCTCAGAAGGTCACCTTTTTGTTGACCCTCTGAATAAATACAACTTCAAACCGAGTAATAACTGCATATTATGCGTTTTTGAGTGCACTCGATAAGAACCATGTGCTGGCACAGGTGGGATTCGAACCTACGACCGGCTGCCTCCTGCTATTAAAATAATGCTATTCCAATGGGATTTTATAAAACTACATTTCCATTTATTACTGTTGGGGGAAAACAACAGTGATTAACTTTTAATACCTATTGGATAAGCAAACATAAACCCATGATCACTATCACTTGGACGATAGCTCGTGAATAAAAAAATTGCACCAAGAAAAATGTTGTAGTTTCATCTTGTTTATTGATGTCGTTGCCAATGTTTTATGTGTCTGTCAATGTGGACTCTAGTTTAATCAATAGCTGATGATGGTGTTTATATCGGATACAATCTTACAAAGGATTCATAGGTAGATGACGGTTAGGAAAGGAGCTTCGTTCACGACTCGTTGTCTGAGTGTGTGGTATTTCCAAGTGGTATTATTAGTTGCCCCCTCCAAGGACAAGACTGGCAACAAGAGGCTACAACCCTGGCCATCCGTATACCCCCACAGGCCAATGGGTCATCTATACCCACGGCCAATATGTAGTTCCCCAGCACAAAACACCCAGTAGCCCTATCCAGTAGCTCAGCGGATCCATCTCAATCCAGCTGTTCTACTCCAGTGCACCCTTAGCATCTCCTTCAACACTTATAACCAGCATCTTCCGAGTCAGGCAACCAATCACCCTACTGAAGACGAACAGAGTACCGTAAAACTGCTCGGAACGTCGAGTGTTAACAATCAGTTCTTCTCAGAACCACAAACTCTCACAGAAAAGATAACAAGGTGTTACCGCAAATCCTACCTTATGACAGGCAACCAGGTTGAAATGCTGTGTATGAGACTGATCGTCGTTAAATCGGAGTTCTGATGAAGAAGATGATGAAACATCGGAACATAAAAAAGTCAACATGTAATACTGCATTGACATATGGAGGAGTACGGGTTGGCCCAATGGACGTAGGGATTTAATATCACATAGAAACATTGTACATCAGATGGGATAAATGACACACTGTGCTTGTCATTTTCTCATCTTGTGTACAATCCATAATGCATCATCCACTGATTCAGTCAACTATATGCATTATCAAGGTATGCCAGACAGAATTGGAGAATAACAATGACAATGCTATACCTAAAACCAATTTTTTTTGGGGTGGGGGCTAGAAGACCCAATATTTTTGGTTCTTTTAACACTAGCTTCTGCTGTGTCTTATTAGGGGTCGAAAAACATGCACATAACAGCCTACACAACCCTTTTTTTTATGTAATAGGCACTTAATAATTGAAAAAATCCAGTATTTTTCAAGAGTGTTTATTTCAATTGCATTTTTGTTGCTGGGGGTGGGGGGGGGGGGGGGGGGTGGGGGGGGGGGTCGTGGGGCTAGACACAATTTTTGAGGGGCTCAACCCCAACCAAGCCCCCCCCGTAGAACCGCGCTTTGCTGAAACTACGTCACATAGATAACAATATCGTACAGCTCCGACTTAGATAATTGACCTTACTACGCCGCGTATTGTTTTAAAACCCTGACTAATTGGCTGTGCAATATGCCTACAGCGAGTGCATATTTTATTAAAATAAAATTGTTAATCCAATATCAATTCATTTCGTAAATGACACCTTTACGATCATCAAGCTTTTATAGTAACAGCAGTTTGTGTGGATGCGTTTAGAATTATGGTTAATATACATGCTAATTGATGGCACCTTCTTATACTATCACATTATCAAGTACTGTATACGGTTTATCCCGTGGACATCGCATCCCATCAAAAAGAAATGAAACCATACAAATAAAAACATTTAAACAATGAAAGGAAACACGTTTAGATTGCAAAAAAGAAAAATCAATGATAAATGAATGATTTGTTTCTAAGTGAAACGTATAATAGAAGTACAATAAAAATAAAATGCAATAAATGAAAATGAATAGAAAAGAAATATTTCGAATAATATGTTTTGTTCAAATGAAAAGACAAATTGGATAAATTGTGTTATTTAGGATCAGGAAACATACACCTTGCTACCGACATCAGGGGCGGATTTTACTAACGTTTTGCCCAAAATCCATCGATAAACGGAAAATTGCTACGCAAAGTAGTGATCGACTTTCCGTTTAGCGATGGATTTGGGCTTAACGATGATGGCAAAGCTTGAGTGAAATCGGCCCCTGCAGACGACTCTTCACCAGAACCACAAACGGTGCCACCGGCACCACAATGGGAGACTTTTGAGAACCGGTCTCCAAGTCAACAGCGCACGCGCACGCAATTGTGAGCATGCGAGCGTTGTTTTTCGGCTGCGCTGTTGACTTGAAGACCTGTTCTCAAAAGTTTCCCATTAAACACAGCGGTCTTTATTATTATTATTGGTTTATTGCCACACGTATTGCAGCCATCAGCTGAATTGCACGTTGGTTACAACATTAAACAAGTAAAAAAAAAATAATAATTTAGAGATATACATTTTTTAAGTAAGAAGTTGTCTCAAGTTGTCTGGGGCTCAAGTTGTCTAACCTCCTCGTGGTGAGCCCTGGTAACTGTGCCAACAGCTTCCTGTTGACTCAGGCGAATGACAGCACTAGAGATTACTACTGCTACTACTGCTACTACTGCTACTACTACTGCTACTACCTCCAAGTAAAGATGACCTCTCGACAGATGCAGTCTGGCCTTACCCCTTCCCCGGAACACGTGCCCTCCTCAGGGCAGGCACCAGCTGGTGTCACGCCGGATGGGATATCAGTCCTGCAACCGAATGTAGAAGGTATCACGAAGTCCAAGATTTCAGTAATTGAACACCTCCTTCAGTCACAACAATTCACTGTCATCCTCCTTCAGGAGACTCACTCCAAAGAAGCCTCCAAGCTGAAGATCCCTGGTTATGTCCTTGCAGCCCACACAAAGAGTGATGTCCATGGCATTGCATCCTTTGTGAGACACTTCACCCAATGGCGAGAGCTTGGTACATCTGCTCCTGATTCGAGCCTGGAATGGGCAGCCACTGAGGTGGAAGGCGTCACCATTGTTAATATCTACAAACCACCTCCTTTTCGGCTCCAACCTGACTCAATCCCAGTCTTTACCAGTCCGTGCATCTATGCCGGTGATTTCAACTGCCGAAGTACAACCTGGGGCTACTCTTCATCGAACCCAGATGGTGATACTCTCGAAGACTGGGCATCGGCCTCTGGTATGCACCTCCTTCACGATCCCAAGCAGCCAGATAGCTTCCATTCTGGCCGCTGGAACACAACGTCCAACCCAGACCTAGCATTTGTCAACTTAGACGGTCCAGTACCCTCCCGCATCATCCTGGACCACTTCCCCAGATCACAACACAGGCCCTCACTGATCATCTCGGAAAATCCAATCACATCAATCCCTTCCAAGCCAGTGAAGAGGTGGAACTTCCGCAAGGCCAACTGGACCCAGTTCGAAAGTCTTGTGGATTCAGGTGTTGACGATCTTCCCCCCTCCTCAACTGCCAACCTGGACCAAGCATACTCTTCTTTCTGCAACCTCCTTATCAGTGCAGCAAAAGCCACCATCCCTCGCGGCTTCCGCAAGCGCTACATCCCACTTTGGGACGATGAGTGCTCTACCCACTACCAAGACTTCCTCCACACCCAACCTGGTGACGAAGATGCAGCTTCCAAGGCATCAGCACTGACTGACTGTTTAGACAGGAAACGCCGAGAGCGCTGGGAGGAGACTGTACAAGGTATTGATTTCTCCCACTCCAGTAGGCGAGCCTGGAGAACTTTCAATCGTCTCACAGGCAGAAGCGCAAAATCCACACGATGCCCTGTGTCTGCGAATGCCATTGCAAAACAACTCTTGGAGAACGGGAAGTTCAAAGAAGCCAGCAAGGAGCATGCACGCCATGTCAAACAAGAAACATCCGCCCTGTGGCAAGCCCCTGGAGTCGACGGTTTCCTCTCTACTCCCTTCACCATCCAAGAGCTTACGCTAGCCGTCCACCAACTCAAGAGTGGAAAGGCCCAGGGACCAGACAACATCCCTCCAGAGTTTCTTATCCACTGCGGCCCAAGATGTCTTGAATGGCTTAGGGAATTTTACTCCAAATGTCTCTCAAACACGACCGTACCCAAGATCTGGCGTAAGGCAACAGTCATCGCGATACCCAAACCCCAAAAGCCAACTGACGACCCGAAGAACTATCGTCCAATCTCGCTCCTTTGTGTCCCGTTCAAGCTCCTGGAAAGACTTCTCCTAGTTCGATTGGAACCTATCATCGATCCACAGCTGCCTAACGAGCAAGCTGGCTTCCGTCGTGGTAGGAGTACTGTCCATCAGATCGTCAACCTTACTGATGACATCGAGGAAGCTTTCAAAAAGGGCCTCAAGGCAGGCGTGATATTGGTGGACCTCACAGCCGCATACGACACGGTATGGCATCAGGGTCTTACCTTGAAGCTACTACGGACCATCCCTGACCGTCACTTTGTGCGGTTCATCTGTACTATCATCTCTAACCGCAGCTTCACACTCAAGACAAGCGACGGGCAGGTCAGCCGTCTGCGCCGACTCAAAAATGGGGTCCCCCAGGGGTCAGTTTTGGCTCCGACACTCTTCAACATCTATCTCAGCGATCTTCCCCCAACCTCATCATCCAAGTACGCATATGCAGACGACCTTGCACTCCTGTATTCTGGTAGAAGCTGGACGACGGTTGAGAATACACTGTCAACTAACATGGATGCCCTCGCTAAGTACCTGAGGACTTGGCGATTAAAGCTGAGCTCTGCAAAAACAACCGTGACGCCTTTCACCCTGAACACAAAGGAAGCTCACCGACAGCTTACAGTCAAGCTGGATGGCTCAACACTGCCGTGCAACCCCACCCCGACTTACCTTGGGGTGAAGATGGACAGACAACTCACCTTCAGACAGCACATCGAGGCACTGCGTGGCAAAGTGGCGTCAAGGAATAACCTCCTACTTCGTCTCGCTGGCTCAACCTTGGGAGCTTACACAAGCACTCTCCGAACAGGCGCCCTTGCACTAGTCTACAGCGCTGCAGAATATGCTGCCCCAGCATGGTGTAGGAGCACCCATGTCAAAAAACTGGATGTTACTCTCAACGACACCATGAGAATAGTCAATGGCTGCCTACGACCAACCCCAGTGAAATACCTCCCTGTCCTCTCGGGAATTGCTCCACCTGCACTTCGCAGAGAACACCACACGGCCATGTTGGTTAAGAAGGCTCTTCTAGACACCTCCCACCTTCTACATGCTCGCATTACAACCGCCCAAAACCTCGGCCACCAACGCCTTCGCTCTCGTCGACCTTTCAGCCGTCATGCGAAATCCCTAGCAATCTCCAACTTCAACCTAATGGAGCAATGGAAGCATGACTGGCAAGAGACGACAAAGCCTGCACAGCTCACCATCCCTCCCAGCACACACATCCCACCAGGAGCTGACCTCCCTCGTAGAGAGTGGGTCACCCTGAACCGCCTCCGCACTGGAGTAGGTCGTTTTGGTGCCAGCATGTACCGATGGGGCCTCAGCCCCTCAGCAGCCTGTCAGTGCAGTGCTCCTGAGCAGACGGCGGACCACATCCTGTCAGAATGCACCAGGCTCGGACCACCTATGGGATCCCACACTAACCTGACCAACCCATGCCCAGCAACTGTGGAATGGTTGCGGCACCTTCGTGAAGTAGTATAGTATAGTATGGCAGCAGGTCTCATACGCAAGAAGAAGAAGAAGTAAGAAAACAAATCGGAGTATGTCCATAAAACGCACAGCATCACAAAACAAATTAAAAGAACATCATCAAAATACGCGGATATTGAAAAAAAAAGAAAACTACACTCAGTACATGCACTTTAAAAAAGATATTAACAATAAATGCCAGACAAACAGGGAAACACGATAAAGTTAATTCCATGCATTAAAAAGTTCATCGAAGAGAATGGTAAAAATAGTAGTTAAAAATAAAGCTTGATGTACAAGACATTTAATTTCCTAAAGATTGGTTAATAATTTTTGCAAAATATGGAATGGGACTGTTTTTGAACCTCTTTGTTTTATAGATCTGCTGCTCAATGGTATGGTTGGATCTAAGATTCATATTGTGGTTTTTCTACCGGAATGATATGTTTTGAGTGCAAACTTTAAACATAGACTGGTACGCCTGTCTGACAAAGATTCAATTCCAAGCGAGTACATGACGTGGTCATAGTTAATATAACTGGTACCTAGAATAATACGGCAAATTCTTTTTTGAATAGCCTTTATTTGGTTAACCTGTTGTACCGTTAAATTAGAGTGCCATAGGGGTGCTGCATATTCCATAACGGGTCTAATATAACCTTTATATACCACTTTAAGTTCTTCACGTGTAAAACCTTGCTTTTTTAGTTTTCTAAGCATGAATAACTTTTTACAAGCTTTATCAACCATTGCATGTACATGCGAGTCCCACTTTAGGTTACACTGGAAAATAACTCCCAGAAGCTTTACTTGAGTGGCACGTTCTAGCTGGGTGTTCATTAGATAAATGTGATCATTTGGTGGCTCTCTTCTACCAAAGTAAACCTGTAAGGTTTGGCACTTAGCTGGATTTAAAGACAATCCGTTGTTTGTAGCCCAAGTATACAGCTCATTTAGATCAGCTTGGATTGAACTCTCTGTGCCGAATGTTCTATTCTCACCAAAGGTTATGTCATCAACATACTTCCAGCATCGGCTGTTTGCCTTGTCAGCAGCACTATTGATACAAGCAAGGAAAATTACTGGGCCCAATTTTGTCCACTGAGGGACACCACCAGAGACCAACTGCCAATCAGAAAAGGCCCGTTTGTACATCACTCTCTGCTTTCGTTCTTTTAAAAAATCAACAATCCACTGAACAATGGCAGGAGAGACCCCAAGATCAAGTAGGTTAGTGACAGCGGTATGGTGATCAATGGTGTCAAAAGCCTTAGTGAAATCAGTAAGCACAAGTGAACCAATATTATTTGAATATTTAGCTCCTGATACAAGATGGTGATAAATATCAATAAGACAATGAGTTGTTGATATACCCTTCTGATTTCCATATTGGCGAATATCTATATTAGGCTTAATTGACTTCAAAACCCAGTTACTGATAAAGCCTTCTGCCATCTTTGCCAATAGAGGTGTAAGTGAGATAGGCCTAAGCTTGTCCAATTTAGGAGGGGTGACTTTAGGAATAGGCACAACATTTGCTAGCTTCCATTGAGTAGGAACTATTCCTTGTGAAAATGAAGCATTAAGTATATCAGTAATCGGTAAACACAATTCATATGCAAATTCCTTCAAAACCTTGGCTGGTAAGTTATCAGGTCCACCAGCTTTGGTGACAGATAATTTCCTAAGTTCATGAAAAACGTGCCAGGGTTGAATAATAGGAACAACTGACGGTGTGGGTAAGTATGCTGGCAAGGCATCTACATCAATTGCAGCCTGGGTTTGGGAGACACTGGCTAACTGATCGTTAATGGCATTGGCAATAGATTTGAATTCAAAACAGTCTATACCTTGGATATTAAGTGTAAGATCATTCTCGAATATATTTGTCTGTTGACGGATCTCCTTGTGCCATTTGCCTGGATTTGTTTTCTGCAATTTACGGATTCTGTTGGCATAACGAGTTTTTTTGGCGCATGCAATTTCTTTTATTACTCGATTCCTCAGAAGCCTGAATTGTGCCTGATTACCAGAATAAAAAGCCAGTTGTCTTTGCTTGATTAATTTTTTAACCAGTTCTGTGAGCCACGGTTTATCACTTCTGTGCCTTTTTATAATTTTGACTGGGAAATGGTTAGATACAGCAGGTTCAAGTAGTTTGTAAAAACCATCAGTTTTGTCTTGAACACTTTGAACTGTAGTGATGTCATCCCAAGTTTCAAATGATCGAATACATGAATCTTTCATAGGTTGTACTACAATCTTACGCATATCATTATACACATTAACTGTTTTGGGAGACCAAAAGACACAATTGTGATCACTACGACCAACTGGTGGAGCAACAGATGGGGCATTATATTGATCAGTAAAATTAGTAAAGATTTTATCTAAAATTGCACCTTGCCTTGTAGGATCCTTGACAATCTGTTTCAAATTATTTCCATAGCTAATTGATCTAGTCTCAATTCTATTAAAATCTTCTAGTATAACTATACCAATATAAGGGCTATGAGGCAATAATGAGTCCGTTGCAGAGATGATAATGTTGACACAGAAGATCGCCCTCACGTGAGTCAGGAGGACAGTACACGGCAAACACAGCAATAGCTGGGACACTCCTCGGGAGTCGTGGGTGATGAACTTTAATCCACTGTCCTTCAATCTGAGGAGGAACTGCTATAGTCTCAATGGGCGTTGCCTGCAAGTGATCTCTAACATAGATCAAAACACCACCTCCGGTCCGAGTAGGTCTGCATTTATTAAAAATGTTAAATCCTTGTATTGAGAATTCCTCCAAAGCTGTGGAGGGGGTAATCCAGGATTCAGTAACAACGGCTATATCGATCATCCTGTCGTTAATGAGGATCTCCAATTCATCCATCTTGTTTCGAACCGAACATACATTAGAGAGCAGGAACCTTGGCAGGACTGATGATGGCGGTTTTCGCGTCGTTGTTTTTTCAATGTGAGCTCTGGGAAGGTGTGTCAGAACTGGGGGACCACGTTGAGTACTCAGAATCTGATGGCATCCTCCTCTTCTCCCAACCAGTACTTGGATAGGGAATGTAGCCAGAGCTCTAGCTTGGCGTTTTCTCCTAGCACGGCCTCCCCGGCGAGATTTAGTAAGTCCAAGTGATTTTAGCGCCTTCATTACATCAGGTGACAGATAGCTCTTTCTTCGAAGTGCAAAAAGTTGACCCCTCGTGTAGGTGAGTGTGTGGATAACATCAGGTCGGAGCAGGGAATATCTAGTTCCAAGTAAGGATCCTTCATCAATGTTCTGATGCTGGTGAGTTTAACATACCGGTAGTTGTGTATGTACGTTACATACTACATCACGATTGACCTGAGTGTAGCCAGTATTGTTGTCAGTTCTTGGGCCTGGGTTCTTTGCAATATCCCCAAATATGGTAACATCTCCAGGGGGATCCAAGTCAGGAACTAGCAGACACACATACCCTCGCTTGTTCCACTTGCAAAGTGGTTTATGACTGGTCGATAGGCCCGACAGGCGAGTTTGAAGAGAAAGCACATGTTTTCGGCAGTGGAAAAACATAATTTCAGAAATATCTGACGCAGAGTTTATGTAGGCTGTTGGCACTGTCGTCGATGTTAAAATGCATGTGGTCAATAAACTCAAAAGAGTAATACTCCAAATGCGATGCTCCATGCTTATTCTGACGACGAGTAAAAACTGGTGCTAGTATACAGTACATGTGGGATTGCAATAACACTTACACTGTTACAGTTACACAGTATACAAACACGACACGAAGAGCACGAGAAACAGCCACAGAATCCACCACAATCAGCCAGTCAAACAGGAAAATAAATAGCAGGACGTCTCAGCAGATAACAAACATCACAATAGTTAAAAAATTAGGGTAGGATGGCTGTCCAAAACCAAAGATTTTGACGATAAAAACGTATAAAAACATGCAGGAAAACATTGATGGTGCAGCCACGCGTGGGGCGCCCTCTAGAGTGAAACCTTTATGACTTTGTATATTTTATTGTATAGTTTACCGCTGCCTTGGCGATATCGCCCAAACATGTTCCCGCTTAATTTTATTTAACCGCGATTCCTAAAACAACATGCCTTAGGAATGAATGTTCTGTTTTCATTCAGACCTTTTCAAGAGGACAAAAGTCAATTCAATGTTCTGTATTTCTGTGAATTAATGCTGAAATGGTTTTTGCTGCAGTACATAACATTTTGTCGTGGCCAAGCCACCTCTCCGCAAAATGTCAATTTTTTTTAAATCAAACAATGAACATGCGAATCCCGAAATGTGTATCGATTATTTAAACAGTGTCTATAAAATGGTACAAAATCTTGTAGATAATTAATTTACGTGGATCGGTTTGCGGAAACACCATGTAAGAATCGTTCGTACTTTCTATTTCGTTCGCACTTCTCGTAAGGTCTCATCGTTTCGACTACTCTGCTCTAGTCCTCACCAGGAGATTAATTAATTAATTATGTTCCTTTCTATCAAATCATAAATAACTTTGTCTAGTATTACAGTGCTTTAAAATTATGATTATGCAACTGATAAACGAAATATAATTATAAATTTATCTAACATATATTTATTTGGATTTATAATCTTTTGCTTTTGCAGACAGTGCGCCCATTCCCTATTGACTGTCGTTCTTTTTATATGCAGTTTGTATATAACATTGTATACTACAGACACCATTATTAAAATAGCAATTGAATCTTGCAAAGAAACCGCAAAACACTATGCTCCATCGAGTCTCATTCATAAGTGGAACTGCCCGGTAATACGTGCCCAAATTCATACTAGCCTTTACACGTCCCTCGATAGGTTTTTCAGGTCACCTTCTTCATGATTCCGACTCACTGCAGTTTATGACTAGAGTTAAATCGAAAAGGCATCTTTTGACGTCCAACCCCCCTATCCCTCTGTTTCCTGAAAGCTAGAAACAGCCCTGGTAAACAACCTATTTCCATGGAGCAATAGCTAGTTCTTACTGGTCAACTTTGTGATAATACAATGATATTAAAGGACGATCGACCTTTTGTCCTACATCTGCGTGGTTAGCCCTGGTCCTATTGACGCACACTAGGCCTATACGTGTGGAAGTATGTATCGTCCGGTCATGTGTTTTCACCCGACATGTGTTTTCGCTCCCCAAATTCGACTCCCGTTTACCGCGAGATCGTGGGAGATTCTTTGTGATCAGTATCCCTGAAGTGATGACTACACTCAGGGCTATCTCCAACATTCAGGATGTTGAAAATAAAGTTTCCAGTCGTGAGTGATACTCAAAAGTTACAAAACTATGTGATTTTGGGTGTATATTACTAATGCATTTTAAGGCTAATGTTCAAACGTTTATAAAAGACACAATCTGTGGTCAAATATTCCAAACTTAACTGTCGTCTGCTCAAGCAACTTTCATTTTTCTGATGTCAGACGGCAGGTCATGTGACCTTGTTGCGATCTGGGTTTTTATGGCGTGCCAACGAGACAAAAGTGTTAAAGTCTTTCTTTAATCGGAGTGACATTGTTTTGTTTTTCTCCTTTAAATTTTAACTTTGATAAGCTGATGTATCCGTGTTTAGGCCTCTCATAATGATGCCAGATATTATGAAAAATGCTGTGATAATATTTCGCATCAAGATAAACAATTAGATTTAATTTTATTTGCCTTCAAATATGTCATGCATGATATTGTTGATAAATTATCTATAATTCACAATCTTGGAATCAAGACTGTTTAGAACCTTTTTAAAATAAAACTCAATTGACCCAGTAAGTTCTGAAGAATCGAGTCAGGACAATATTCTAGCCGTTTTTGAGTGACTTGGTGCGCCATAGCTACTCCGATGTCAATGAACTTTGCCACTCAGCCAAGGGGGTGAAAACACATGACGTCGCGTTTACATAGCGGAATTGGTGTCCCTTTAAATGACGGACAATATTTTCAAAGAAAAGACTTGAACTTCGAGGATTTTTACAGTTAATAATCTGGAAGTGTCCAGTTGAAAGGTTTGAGGAGTGATTTTCTGATATTCCATTTCGTTTCCATTTTTGAGAAACTTTCCTGTTATCGGAGCGAAAACCGATAACTGCAGGATATAATACGTTCCCCACCGGCTCCTTTTGTACATGCATGAAGGCCACAGGTATTGTACGACGCACATTGAAAACGATCTTAAAACGTATAAATATATAGACCTACGACTAGGCCAACACTCCGGCACACTGGTGACTGTGCAACTTGACCTTGCAATCTGCTTTCCATAATAATATAATTCGTTGGCTGAAAACAGTGACAGTGTCGTCACGTCACAGTTCCGCTGACATTAGATGCATTTTTCATCTGCTTGACTACATACGCGTCACTGCACTACCCACTGTACATCATTTGTAGTTGAGCTATTTCATAGAAATCACGGTGACTAATTCCGGGTCAATTCCCCTTGAAACCTGTTATATACAGAGTTAGTAGCATGCAAAGGCCCTGTATTTGTCGTTAGACTGATCGTGCTACACCAAACATGAGTTTACCAGCGAAGGAGAGAAAACCTATCTTGGATGAGGAACTGAGGCGTGAGTTCGATGGATATGATTTCCCGTTTGAGAACCTGGCGCTTGAAGGCGGCGGTAGCAAAGGATTGGCCTACGTTGGCACTTTCAGGGTGAGTTTATTCGAAGTTAAAGGTATAAAACATGATTGGTAAAGGTCACAACACTCACACTTTGTCGTTCCAGCCTGTACATGATCTTAATGATAAACCTTGGAACATTTGAGCTCAATCGGACATCTGGAGTCACGAGAAAATATCAATATCCGACTCATTTTTTTCTTATAAAACATTTAGAATGGTTTTGATCATACCCTGAGACCAAAACTGTTTTCGGTCTTTGTTTTACTGATTTCTGGATAAATACACTTTTTCAGGCGGAAAGTTTTAACAGTTTGTTTCTACTGCCAGGGCCATCTTCGTATCATGAAGGTCATACGTAAATTTGTGAACATTTTCTTTTTTGGATATGATACCAATCACGTGCCGTACCTTAAGAAAGATCCTGCTAGGATCAAATCGCCCTGCCATGTTAACTCTGAGAGCAAGTCAAAATCGGGTTACATACAATGTAGCGGTGAACCAATCGAAACTGTTCCTCCGTAGCGATCCAAACCGCGACCCCGGCCGGGCCGCGGCTCTGGCTACGGCCCTGGCCCTTGTATGTGCGTGTCCTTCTTGGGATAACAATACCATGTATGACGTAGTTAACATGGAGGTACTGGAATCGTTCGAACTCCATTTACAAACCTAGTATTGAACTAAACAACAAGTTCGTATTTTAAATCATTTTGTTTATTTATTTTTATCATTTATTGACGTCAGTTCTGCCAATATCTTTGTTGCAGATGTGAACGAATAATTTTGTAAAATGAAACAAAAATAAGCGATACATTGGCGCAAGGATTTGTGTGGATTAATAGTAAATGTAGAATTGGTGTGCAACATTTATACAATTTATTTTATGACCATATCAATTTACATGTTGGTAACAAAGTAAATGGATAAAAACGTTCAGAACATTAAGGTATTACCTATGTATTGATCCGTCTTTTTATAGGTTCTTGAAGAGGTTGGAATCGCAAAGAACCTGAAAAGATTCTCAGGTTCGAGTATTGGCGCCATGATGGCTTCTTTTTATGCTCTAGGATACGACTCGTATGAAATGGAAGACATGTTCCAATTCGACGTCAGCAAACTTTTCACCGGTAAGCCAAATTAATTCACACCAAAGCTCTGTCTATAAAGCTTTCTACCCCATGCAGCGCGGCCATTGCCACTTTTCTATACTGTCCAGATCCACGTATGTTTGCCTGCCATTTTGTTTATGAATTGTCGACACGGTTGGATTGAGTTTGATCTTTGTAAATGATCCACAAGAATCCATAAATCCTGCAGTCACACTAGAATCATAAAGACGGTACTATAGCTGCATGTGCATGTGCTATGATCCTACTAAGGTCACAGGTATTGGGTACGTGGTAATATACATATAAATGTAGAACCTTCCACCTTTTTGGTCGTGTTCATAATACAATTGACATGAAGCTATTATAGGCTAGCCCCATGGTACACAACTGCTCGTTTCAATTATGTGGAAGTGGATATGACTACAGGAAATATCCCAGATGGATGTCATGCTTCCTCTAGTGAAATACAATCTCTTTCCAAACAATTTTCATTTATGCTGCTGAGTTTCTACCGCACTGTAACTGCTTCTTCTGGCCAACTTTAGGTGGTCGCCTTTAAATCAATAATAAAACTGTATTTGCACAATATTTTGTCCGAATAGCAATATCTATATTCACAGTTTACACCTCAACTTTGCTTACAATTCTTTAATTGTTCGAGTCGTGTTAATTCATTCGGCACTCGAACTGTCTAAAATTCCATTACACAGAAGGAGTTGGCAGTAAGAAAAAAATAATTGAACAGAGTTGATGATTATAGTGTGATGCGAGTAAGTATGAACTACCTGAGTACGACACATGTTTAAGTCTACAAAACTGGGGGGTGAGGGTCGGACGTTTCCGTCCTTGCAATTTTCTTGCATTGACTTAAGTATTTACATGTAATTTCATGTCACCACTGGTTTATGAAAATGATGGTTACTTTGTTCGTCCATCTTCCCCAACCATCACTGTTTTCCCCTCAAACTTCAATCTTATTTCAAGGAATTAAACGTCATATTCTCGTTATATCTCCTTATTAATTGATTTACTTCTGGAGACGCCAAGTTTGGAGTTGTCGGAGCTTGTCTGAACTTGTACCGGAAAATGGGTGCGCATCCGGCCCATAAGCTGCTAGAGTATTTCCGAGAGCGGATACAGAACAAATTTGGTGATCCTGACCTCACTTTTGAACAGGTAAGATTGATGTCAAATGCTGATTGGTACAGATATTGTCCAAGCCGAACTTGTTTTGTACCAAATTATTATAAATCACCGATGTTATTGCTCTAGAATGTGTTTATTTTTTTCTATTGAGATTCGTTGAATTTGTTTCCAATGTACAGTCCTCGATCTCAGAAAGCATTTGCTATACACATGACCTATACAGGACCTATAGCCTAAAAGTACTTCATTTATGCTATAAGTTTAAGTAATTGTTAAAAGCAGGTCACTCGGCTTTTGTTTCGCACATTTTTTGATCGTCCGCCATCTTGTGTGGTTCTCCGACACGCACGTGACTTCTTACTAGTTTGTGATTGGTGGAGAGCCAAACCAAGATGGTGGACGATCTTAAACGATCGTCAGGGTTTCCATTGGAAAACGTTGATTTTTATCACACGGAAAGGTCGTAAGCACAAACAATTAAGTTGCATTTCATCATTGACATTCGCAGAAGAGATTGAGCGATTTTCAAACCGGTCTGAGATATGTCTTTGATGTCATTTGGGGATTTTATTTGGCTCAAGTTTCCCGTGTATAACACATTTAAGGCTATGGGGTTCTCTGGGGCGCTAGACCGACCGTCAACCCCAATTAAAAAAAAAAGAGTTCAGCGCCCCAGTTATTGGGTCTATTTTTCAGAAAAGTAGGTCTTACTACGCTAGGTTGTGGCACTTTCTTAGGCCTAAGTGGTTTACGTCTGTTTACGTCACTGCGCAACAATGCATGAGGTGTGAAGTTCAACCATTTATTATAACATTGAAAGGCATTTGTGACGATAAAGCACAGTTCTTAGAAATTGAATTCGGTCAATAGGTGCAACCCTCACTGCCTCGACAATACCGTATTATACTGCCTTGTTCCGATTGACCTCTAAATATGGTACGGGCCCATTGCCCACGTTCGTATGATATCGTGCGCTCTGCACAATAATAGGCATTGAAGCTCACGCGAGTTTATGCACCAATATACCATCTATGCCTTTCGTCACGTGCACACAGGACACTCAACTTTTGACACGGACAACCTTTGTAGCACAAGGTTAAAGTGTACAAGCACAAACAGCTATATTTCCTGCTACAGTGAAACACTGAGAACCATTCCATCCATAGGATATTTTTTGCCCTTCTCTAGATGTACCAATAACTCTGTAAAAGTCCAACTTAAAGAATGTTCGGTAAGGGTTACTTAGGGTACGATACCTATATAGGCTTTTTAAAGGGAATAAAAACAAGTTTATATTGTAGCTTCTACTGTTCCAATTTTAGAGTAGGAATACAATTAATTTCAGTCAGTTTCCCTTGTGGTTATTTGATGATTATAATTTTCGTATGTGCTTGTTGCGAACTTGAAAACAGCCCTTCTGCCATTTTGTATGGTCTGGCTAGTCTAATTCGGTCTGGTACGTTACCGTTTTTTACCCCATAATTATCCTATAAAATCGAAGCCCTGCCCTCTTTCCACAAATTTAACCTTGCTGATAATAGTAGAGTGAATATCACGATCATAGGCTAAATCTCTTTACAATTTTTTTTGTTTTAATAGTTATCGTACACTAAAATTAACCGTTACAGAATTTTATTTCAATCTTTATCGAAATCTGTATATAAAAACCTGTATTGTACTTAATTTTCTTGTCTATGTTTTTCACAGCTGTTCAAAAGGACTGGAAAGGAACTTTGTTTGACGTCAGTATCCTTGAACCGTATGGCGACCCAGTATTTGCACGTCAAGACAACACCGCACATGCCTATTGCATTAGCCATGCGTGCCTCGGTAGCTGTTCCAGGTATTGCCCGTAAATAATAAGAATACAAAAATTATATCTACAAACAAAATTCAATATGGACGTGGCATATATATTGCAGTGACAAACGGCGTATGACTTCATTGACCTTTTTATTATTTACTACATTCATTTACCCAGCGTTTGCCATAGGCCTATGGGCCCTGCATGACTGTGAATAATCACGCAAGTCATTGACACAGAACATATAGCACTATATTTAGCTATACCTCAGTATTTCATTTAAACAATGTCAGCGGGTTTAAATTGCATAAATAAATAGGTCTATACGAACAAGTTCAGACACGAAAACAGATATACAGAGTAACGCGCGCTGATTTGGGGAAGGGCAAAAAACCCGCGTAAAACCCTTCGGTAAAGAAGAAAAATGTCCGCAAATCAGCATGAATACACGGGTTTACACCATGGCGGCCATCTTGGATTTTGATCGCAACTTCGAAACGAGGCACTTCCACGCGTGCGCACTTTTCTAAGTGTAAGCCCGTCCATTGTCGAAGACACTTTACACTTCGGCAGTTTTTATCGCGACTTCAAAACGAGGCACTATCACGCATGCGCTTTTTTGGAAGTGTAAACCCGTGTATACTGGAGTCATACATAATCTCATTGTGGACAGGCTTACACAACAGACAATCAAAACAAAAATTGACATTGTTTTTATACAATGGAACATATTTTGCAGTCGGACGAACATAACCATAAGCTGAGAATCGCCGAACTGTAATTGCTGTATGTGCAGTATTATCCTGTTTATGGTAATTATAGTTCTGTCGGATGTAGGCATAGGTTCGTGGCTCGTTTCCTTTGGACCTAAATTTACTTGAGCACCAAAAACCTTCCTAAATAAAACAGTAGGCCTATGCCCGCCAAAACTCCTTGTGAATGTTATGCTTAGCAAACAATGGCCGCAATTGAGTCAAAAGCAGTAAAAAATCCAATTTGGTAACTTGGTAATCACGTTTGATCAAGGAAGACTTGTCAAGCTTAATCATTTTATTTTCAGCTCCGTGAATGCCCCAGATCAGTTGAGGCTGTTTTTGTTGATCTGGAGCCAATTTCATAGAGCCGCTTAAACGCAACATTTACTTAAGCGTGAAAAGTCTTCCTTGATTAAAAATGATTATCAACCAAATTTTCATTGAAGGTTTTCTGCTTTTGACTCGTATTCAGCCATTGTTTGCTGAGCATTTGGTGGTAAGGGAAATTTTGGTGCTTAAACTGCTTAAGCAGCTTTATGGAATTTGCCCCTGATCGACCCTTCCTGGATTCCAATTTCAGGTGTGATGATGCCCGTGAAGTGTAAAGTAATGTCAAAAGATGAAGATGTTTTTGTAGATGGCGGCATACTCCACAATTATCCCATAGACTGCTACGACGGTAAGGCAACCATTTTGTAATGAAATTTAAAGTATTCAACCATAATTATTATGATCTAACCTCCTCAAAAAAGCTATGCAGTTCAAGTTAGAGGGATGATAATTTTTTTGTTACCGATCTATGAACTGGTATCATTGGAAAGCGTGATCACTTTTCGCTACAATCACGGTCATTTGTTATGCTATAATCGTGGAATGTACAGTTATGAGAAATATACTGCAATTTAAAAAAATGGAATGTTGCCAAATTCGTTGTTTTCGGTAGTGAATTCAAGATCGTTTTACGATGGTGTATTCTCATTTGCATTTTGCAACATTTCACTTTTAACTTTGCCCCTTATTCAGGATATAATGGTGGGTAGCCGTGTCAGTCAGATAACATATAAATACAAAAATACAAGTAGCACTTTATTGACTAACGAGTTTCGTAGCAACAACTACTTCAACTACTCCTTATTCAGGAGAAATGCACATTCCCTGATTACATAATCACAACAGATGGCACATCATTTAAAAAAAAAAGATAATGGAGCTTACCAGTTTCGTCGTTTATAGATCAGTAGCCATAAAGATAATCATCCCTCAAACTTGAGTCGCAGAACTACTTCTCAGAGGTTTATAACTGTTTTTGAAGTCAAGTATCTTTTCTAGTTTGTCAGTCAGATGTCTTAGAACGCACCCCCGTCTACACAACCAGTGGCGTCACCAGACTTTTGAGTCTTCGGGGGGGGGGGGGGGTTGCACAAGGGGGCACTAGCAATTGTTGAGGGGAGGCACTACAATATATATTATATTTTTTTCACCAACCCAAATCTCAAATGGGGGGGGGGGGGCACATGGGGGCACGAAGTTTTCCAGGGGGGCACGTGCCCGCCCCCGAACCCCCCCACCTGCCCTTGGCGACGCCACTGTAAACAACCAAAATGATGGGGCTTAGTCAATATATTTTTTCTGTGGGTTGCAAGGTGGATCATGGAAAATTTTTAAAGGCACAACAGGTTGGGTAACATACATAAATGTATGAACAGGTTAACGTTTAACCTTTAGGGTATGAACATGGTACTGGTAGAAACATACCGTGAAAAAGTTACCGGCTGAATGCTGCATTTATCAAGAAATTAGTAAAACAAAGACCGAAAATAGTTTTGATCTCAGGGTAAGATCAAAAGATCAAAACCATTCTTTGTGTTTGATAAGAAGTGAATCATCAAGAATGGTTTTGAGCATATTCATCAGGATGTCTGCCTTCAGATATGTTCTTATGTTTCGTTTCTCTTCACCTTCCAGGCTGGTTTTTGTCGTTAGATCAGAAGGACTCGCTTTTCCGTCGTTTCTCCGATGTGTTCAGCCAATCTGGTTATTTTGCAGGATTCAATAAAATGTCCATCGGAGCAGTGCTGGTACGTACGCAGAAACATTTCCATCTCAGCATACAGACTAAGCTCTTGGGTTTATTTGTGCCAATCAACTTAAACCACACATGTGATACTGAAAATAATACAATTGAATGTTAAAAAACCTATGAACATACATTATGTAGGCCTACACTAATTATATCCCATGGCATGCCAAAATCTTTAGACTGAATTAACAGAATCAGGATGGAGCGGGATTCGAACCAGCGATCCAAGGAATACCGTACCGGCGAAGGCTCTACTGGCTAAGCTATCCAGCCCTAGGCGGTTTCCCCGATAGTCAATTAGAAACAATTATCAACTATAGCTGTATTCTGTTTAAGTGATCCCCTATGTACAATTTCTCAGGTTGCAACATTGCTAATGTTGCGTGTATTTTAACCGTTCATTGGGATGTAGCAGTATGTGAGTGGTCTCATGCCTTCTGACTGCCAAATGAACAAAGATCATTGATTATTAGGGAAAGCTCAGGTGATGGAAGAACTATTTGCAATGACTTAACATTAATCCAGTCAGTTCCTTTGTTGCTATTTGTGAAGCAAATTGTTTATTCATTTTTCTATTTTTAAATGATTCAATTTTCAAGTAATGTAAGGAAAGGGAAGTTACAGCACCCGCCCACCCTACCGCCAAGAACACCACGTCACCACGCGTCATTTAGTAGCCCTACTTAAAGGGGGTATCTCACTGAGCGGCGAATGCCGTATCCCAATTCTCTGGATGCGACCGCAAATAACACACAAGTCTATGGAAATGGCTGCAGTCATTGGCGAGTGGCTGCCATAGGTACATACGTAATTTGCAGCCGCAGCCAGAATATTTGGAGACTGACTAATATTAATAGCAAAATGTTATGATTATTCTGTAGTATACGGGCGATGAACATGAAGCATTGAAAAAGCCTTTGGAACAGCGAGCGAGGAAGTACCGCAAGCCAAGTGAAGCCACACCCATCCCAAATACAAGCCGTGGCAGGTACGATCTCAACCTCAATAATTGAAATTTTCACCCCAATTCAGACAAAACTGGGCTCAAATGAATTATAGAAGTATTTCAAAACTCTTAAAGGTATAGAACATGATTGGTTATGGTCACAGAACAGCACCCACACTTTGTCTAATCAAACATGTACAAGTCAAGAAATAATGAGTCTGTGAAAATTTGAGCTCTATTTGACATCCGGGTCCCCTATAAAATAGCGAAAGAAAATTCTGTTTTCCACTTATAAAACATAAAGAATGTTTTTGATATCGCCGAGAGGTAATTTATTTACTTTACACTTTTTTACAACAAATATAACACTTCGGGCAGAAAGATTCCAGCAGGGTGGTTCTATCATGTTCATCTTTATACCGTGTAAGTTATAAGTAAATCCGTGAACATTTCTGTTTTGGTTTGTCACCAATCCTGTACTGTACCTTTAAACGGTGCGTTGAAAATCTGAAAACAACGTCTCTGAAGTATGCAGGAATAATGTAAAAACGAGATCTATTTTGTTTTCCTTTCATAATTCCTTGTTTAACCTTACATTTTCTTGGCCTTATAGAAAGAGAAAGAAAGTCCGTAAGGAAAGGAAAAGCCAAACGGATGCTTGTGAGAATGCGCTGTCTAAATTTGTAGCTCTTCTACAGAGATACGATAAGGATGATAGTGGTACCATCTCCAAGCAGGAATTCATGCAGTCCCTTAATGAGGTTAGTATCATGGAGTGAGGCCTTATCGGGGATAGACAAAAACGGGTTATGCCTAAGCACTCTTGGAAAAATATATTGTTGCTGGGGCTGGCGCCGAGTGCCTACTATACGCACTGACATAAAGTACTCCACTTCACACCGTTGAAACTAATGATTTGACAGTGACATTTCATGGACCACTGTGCAGAAGTGTCTCATTATAAATAACTCAAAGTAGGTTTTATTTTCTCGCAAAAAACAAAAGAACAGAAATATCGTGGGTCGGTAACAATACGCTTTTGGCCGTCCATAAAGTACGTACGCATAAAATGCCGACTCTTTTGACCCACCCTCCTGTACGTATGGCGTACTCAGTGGTCCCACCTTGTACGAATATGCATTCCACCTTGCTATACCATTTTTAAAATGTCACAGTAATCGAGGCCGATACTGTTATTGGGACGTCACTTTCAAATTCTGAAATGAATGACTAAAGTGTAGCATGTTTTTATACATTTACAAACGTACTATTATTTTACTCGTTTTTATGTTGAAAAACAGAAAGGGGGAAAACAAAACAACCCTGGTGCTTTTTTTCTCGTATTCGCGCGATATGATTATGCCCGATGTTTTGTTCGGTACGCATTGGCCTGACGCCCCACCTGTACGCATGGCGTACGCATCGGTAACAACCCCCCCCCCCCCCCCCCCTCGTGCGTACGTACTTTATGGACGGCCCCTTACAGCATGGTTTCGTACTCAAATCACATCAGCACAGTTTCCATACAGCAGAATGAAACACGATTTAAGCCAATTCTGTACTAAGAATTTAAAGTCACTTAAATGGCTGGTGTGATTTTCCATATTTCTTAGGCAGAGGAGGCTTTCACAGATGAGGATGCATATTTGCTCTTTGGTAGCTCATCTAAGGATCCTGATGCCATCTTTGACTCTCTGGATACCAACGGAAATGGAGAGGTAAAACAATCCACACCTACCTAATCATTAATGGTCAAAACCAAAGCATATTACATACGGTGCCCACTCATTGAGAAAACAGTGAAAAACACGTATGGTTTAAAAAATCTGTTCACTGGATTTTTCATCTTCCGAAGATCAAAATTGTTTGGGTCATTGGTCATACTCCTTTATGGATAAATACAGCAATTCAGGCAGAAAAAAAAGGTTTCTTCCACGACAAACGTCATACCCTGTTAGTCATAGGTAAATCTGTGGTGATTTCTGTTTTGGTTTGCTACCGAAGTATGATAGTTAATGCTTCAGTATTCCCCAAGATTTCAGAACACATTCTTTTCAAATTCACTACAACTTAATATCATTTTTATCCATTATTGCTGGAACTTATCGTGTCTTGCTTTGCGCCTCGCAAGCTTCAATTGCTGACCGGATGTGTGTTTGGTAATCTTTTTGACACAGATCGAGTTCTGTGAACTGTTGACGTTTGCTGAGAGGAAGGGAGTAGATTTGATGGAAAATCTGCGAGGATTTGAAAGACTGGACGATTTCGATGATATAAGTAGCCTGTTTGCAGTATTGGCAGAAACCCTTCTAGTCAATGCGAATCGAATATCATATAAGGTAATGCTCATAATTATCCAACGCATTTCGTCATAAGTTTAGTTAAAAGGAATTCCATTTTCAATTCAATTTTTCTAAAAACATCGCATTTGTGTCGTTGAAATCGTTTGATTATGCAGTATGCAAATTCAACATTCGGCATATGCCTATACAGCGTGTCCCAATACGCAACACTTTGTGTCGAGAACTATTATATGAACATTAAACTGTTTATCACTTCAAGATTCAGATATGTGATACAACCTGTTTGTTTCACGCAAAGGATCATGAATCCTTCGGATCCGGATCCCATTTTAGCGTACCCTGCATAGGAGGTGGATCCGAAAAATGAGATCCGGATCCGAGGATTCGTCCGAAACAAACAGGCCCCAAGTCTTGGTATATCATCATGTAGAAATTTGGCAAAATGTGACTGAAATTGAGGGAAAAATTAAGACTGAATTACCCAACCTCAGAACCCGATTTTCAACTTTTTTTCAATACGAATATTGTGTGGATTGACCATTTATTCTGGAATACTGCAAAGTTTTTCTTTAAAAGTACTCTTTCCATTGGTCATATTTTCGCCAATGTCAGCCCGATTTTGCTCTTATTCTTCATGGTGATAGCCAAGACATAATTGTATTATATAACTGAATCGTTAAGTGATGAACAGTTTAATTTTAACATGTTGGTTCCCGACACAGTGTCGGGCACCGTGTATAAATCAGATATCACAATTTAAGAACCCACAAAACCATATAATACACAAATCTGTCGCTTTACAAGCAGATGACAGAACACTTTATTTCTCTTCAGTGTTAAAGATGTCATTTTAAACCTCTGCTAGGGAGGATCATGAAGGAAATAAGTCGTTTATTCTTTTGTGTTTTGTTCAGCAATCGGACAATGAACGAACAATAGGAGTGAACACTGGCTATCTCGGGTCGTCCGATTTTATCATGGAACCAGAAGACAGACAATACATCCAACAGGTAATTGTCGTTCTTGAAAATTATATGTTCAATCTTCCTGGGGAGGCGATGTGTGGAGTACTACTGTTCAATGGCAACCTGTACTACCCCCATGTCATATACAAACTTCATCTTCACAAAGGGTATACAGTAGTAACATATATTTAAAAATGATGCTTGAAGCTAGGAGGGACTGACGTGTTTCGATCCTAGGAGGATTTTTACCGAAGGCTAAAGATAAGAGGACACAAACATGCGAATAAAGATACACATACATGTTTTAGAACATCAGGACGGGGACGGGTTAGTGAGGGTGGGGTAGGTAAGTAAGATCATTAGAGGTCAGGGTTAAGCCAGATCAAAGAAAGACAACAAAAACAAAAGGCGTGGAGATGAATTGGGCTGGGGAACTGGCACTAACACAATGCGGTAATTATGGGGGGTGTAGAATGGAGTTGAAGAAGTAGGTATACAAAAATGCAGGGGTGAGAATACACATACCTGTAGACGAATGAAAATGAGACATCAAAACTATTATGTTAGTCATTTCCTTCCTGGATGTTGAGGCCATGGGGTTGAATAGTCCGCAGAATTGTCATCCATACTTTCTCTCTGCTGAGCCTGAACAAGTCTCTGCGGTGGCCAAGTGATTCAATGCCCTGCAAGATCATATCTGAAATTGTGTGGTTAGGGAGATTGAAGTGGAGACACTTTGGGGTGTCAATTTCAGAGTTTTGACTGAGGACCTGTGACCATAGGAATAATGTCTAAAGGATGTTCTTTGTCACCCCCACATACTGAATGTTGCATACACTGCAAGAAATGAGATTAATATAATTAGATGCGGTGGTATTATGGGCGGAGTCATTGTGTGTGAAAGAATCAGACTCATGGATGTGGTCCTGGCAGACCACACGTCTTGAACTGCACCTAAAAGGAATTCGCAGTGTGAAGTGTAGCAACGAGGTCCAATAACATTCATTGATTAAGCATAGTTCTTTTATCGCATAATAAAGTGAGTATATCTTGGTTCATAATAGGTGCATTCACAAACAAAAAAGTGCTATCATTTTTGTCACGATTCAAATCGCGATTATTTTGGGCAGAAAAAGCTCCACTCAAATCGTACCTGTACGATTTCTTAATAAAAAAACCGCGCATGCTCGATTCTAATGTGTATAGATCAGTGGTAAGGCACGATCGATGGCAGCTGCCGAGTACGCGCCTTGAATGGTGGGATATACAAAAACAGTTTGTTTTTTGGGGCGCAACGTTCACACAGCAAATAATCGCGACTATGTCCAAAAAGACGCACTATTATTAGTGCGATTCTAATCGCAATTTGAATTGTTTTTCAAATCGCGATTATTTTTGTCCTCTCACAAATAAGCGCGCTTTTTTGGTATGTGTGAGCGCAACTGAGCATTCCTGATCTACCCAGGTGGACACATTTTCCTGCTTGAGGGTAATGGGACCTCGGGTTGCGTTTATAGATATCAAGAACCTTCCTATGCATGACCTGTGATGTTTACTTGCTATTAATATGAACTTGTAATTGTATTTTCTTATTCCAGTGCGGGAAAATGGGAACCGTGTTCTTCCTCCGAGAGTACATAGACAGGAATAATCTGCAAAGAAAGACCGCTGTGGTAAATTGTGATGGCACTGGCTCTGGTTCTGGTGAAAAGTCGACTGACTCAAGCAAGGTGGCTTCCTCCTGATCCTTTTTGTGTTTTCCTTTTAACCAAACGTATTATTCGATATTGGACATTCGATATTAAGTTTTGTTTAATTATTTATTAATTTACCATTTGTATTATTTTTTTTTTTAGTTTATTATAATAAGTATCATTTTGTGGGGAAAGTTTTCTCTTGAACACTTACTTATTCATCTTTTCTTTGCAATGTTAACTGTTTTCCTTTCGGTTGGTTCTCTTTTATTTCTAAAATCCTTTCATGATTTCTATATTTGGTTTTATTTTCCTTGTTTTTTTTTCGGGGGGGGGGTATTTGGTGGGGTGCGATGTCACAAACCGTCCAGCATTTTATTCAATTTACGTGAATGAGTTTGTCAATTATTTTCAATTTCTGAATCATCGAAATTTTAATGTATTTAAATTTTTGACTAATTGAATTCTTGTATTTATTTCTACTGTCATGTTAATTGAATTAATAGATTGCACTAAGCATAGCTGCAGGTGAAAGTATGAATCAATGCTTGCATAGAAACTCAGCACGACACTGATCAGTTCACTTCATTTCGTCTCATGGGAGTTGGCGATCTGAGCTTTGCAGTGGAAGCTGCTGTTCGAGCCTATTATTTCAAAGAGTCACAGGTGTACAACTGTTATCCATGTGACGTAGTTAAAGCCTAGGTATTTAACATTTTGTTCTCCAATTCTATCAAGAAGCTTGACAGCAGCTTGACAGTGGCAATTTAATTCAACTTGAAACTTGTCGAGCATCATGTTGAGTTTATTGTAATACGAAGTGTAATTAATCATCTTTATCGAAACTTATTATTTTGTCGAGCCAATTGTGGCGAATAGTCGCCTTGAGTCATGTTTGTTGATAACATGAATATATGTTTGTTTATTACCAATGTCATTTTGCCCAGTTATTGACAGTTTAATTTAAAACGGGTAATTTAAGTTGTTCTTCTGTGCAGATTTTCCCCAGCTGATAGCCTTGTTCTTTATTGTTTAGTACACATACCCGAAAATCTGTTTTGTACTGCTATATCCCTGAACTGGATTAAAGATCTTGAGCAATCTGTCAGATTTTGGTGTCCTGGACTTTTCCTTCCTGTCCGCTTGGTTACAATTTCTATACATTAAAAGTAATATCATACTAATTTAGTTTTTATCAAAGAAATAAAGATTCATGGGCAAAAATATCAAGGAAGATAAAGTAAAAGTTATCTGTGAAAATGTCAGTCCCATACGGTGCCAACTTTTTGAGAAAACAGTGAAAAACGGCCACAGTTTTTCTTAAGTCTTTTCTCTCTTTTTTTTTTGATCTTTTAAAAGATCAAAAAGATTTTCGGTCGTTGTTTTCCTATTTTCTCGATA
Source organism: Astropecten irregularis (assembly GCA_963971285.1). NCBI lineage: Eukaryota > Metazoa > Echinodermata > Asteroidea > Paxillosida > Astropectinidae > Astropecten > Astropecten irregularis. The sequence goes on along the minus strand of OZ020263.1, from coordinate 5,907,594 downwards.
TAAACACCATTTCAGGCGGAAATATTTTAACGGTATGTTTCTACCACCTTCATCTTCGTACCCTGTAAGTTATACGTAAATCTTTGAACATTTCTATTTTGGTTTCTTACCAAAGTATGATACTACCTTTAATGGCAAACCCTTGTGTCACTTAATTCAGGTTTTACATGTTGATTGTTTTTGCTTGTTCCGATTCGTCATAATCTTCTTCATCACTGAACCTCCAATTTTTGCGGTAGCACCATGTTAAAACAAAAACATCTTTTCTAAGTGTTTGGTTCTGAGATGAACTGTTGTTAAAGCAGAGTGTACACTGTGAAAATTTTTCTGTAAAGTCCTCGGTATTGCCCACACCTGGGCAACACGACTTTTGGCCCTAGCTGTGTACATTATATAGCAACATTTTGGCAAACTTGTTACCCAGATTTTGCTGCGACATGTTACCCAATTCGTTTTACTCTGTGTACACTGACAACATTTTCAGCAACAAGGTATCTGGGCAACATGTAACCGAGATTGTTACAGTAAATGCTTAACACTCAACGTTCCAAACAGTGCGCTCTATTCATCTTCAGGAGGTTGACTGACTCCGGCTTGAAAAAAAAAAACGGCTTGATTGGGTTAGATCCTCTGGACTGAAGGACTACTGATGCGTGGTAGTTGAGTAGGCCTACTTGGTGTGGTGAAGAAGGGAACTAGTGGCCATGAGATGACCCATTGGCAGGGTTAATATTGGTTAATATGGAGCACCAGGATGGTTGCCTCTTGTTGCACGTCTTGTCTTGGAGGGGGCAACCAATTGAACCACTTGGATCCTTTGTGAGATTGTATCTGATATAAACAATCAGTGGTGTCGCCAAGAGGGGGGGGGGGGGGGGGGGCGGCACGTGCCCCCCTGGAAAACCTCGTGCCCCCCCCCCCCCCGCGCACCTCCCCCCATTTGAGAATTGGGTTGGTGAAAAAAAATAATATATATTGTACTGCCCCCCACAATTGCTAGTGCCCCCCTTGTGCCTCCAGACTCAAACGTCTGGTGACGCCACTGTAAACTGTCAGAATTTACCCTAGCGGGTTTTCCCCTACACTGTGAGGCTAGCCACGCCTTAATTCTTTGCTGTCATGCATATTGTATTCCCTTGTACTTTGGCCTCATTTCTATTCCTTGCTTTCATGAATATTCGATTCTGATTTCACTATGCACCAAGTGTGTAGAGTCTAGACATTCTTGCTGCCATGTAAATTTATTCCTTTCACTTGATTAACAAAGGTAGGTATTTCCCCTTGGAACCTTGCAGGTATTGTTGAGCTGGCTAGAGTTGGAGTTGGGGAAGAGTGATGAATGAGTTCATTTGCATGAGTGTAATGTGTAAGTATGTAAATTGCTAGGGTAATCTGAGTGAGAGGTAGAATGTGTG